>CM066963.1:11276694-11298682 GCA_033971965.1 Cucurbita ficifolia
TTGATGACGTTAAGTACCGTAACATGCCAAGTGGACACAACCGACTATATCGCACAGCGTGAATTTGGTTAGGTTTGAAACTTTCGACGAGTATCATATTAATTTTTAATTTTTTGGTTTTGATTCTCCATCATCTTATATAATCAGCATCTCATGTTCTTCTTCAAGGATTTAAGCCGTTAGTTAAAAGATTGATACAACGACTATATTCAAAAGACTCCTATGTTGATAACTGCTGACCTTTATCTCCTTTAACATTCGATTATCATTATACTCGTGTATATGGATTTGCTTTGGAATCAGATATTATTATCACATTGTTTTGCGGATCCACGGACGAAAGATGTAAGTCGAAGAGATATGCAATTTAGCGTGGAATGGTTCCATATGGACACAGTGCCTATGTTTTAACAATCTGAAGTTTTTTATGATGCTCTGCCATGGTCATACGATAGTGACGACCGCATGTTGCAGCGATGACCGGAAGGGTCGATTTTGTGGACACATGGACCCATTTCCATTATTGAAGATTGCGGAAATGAAACTTTTGCATAGATGCTTAGGTCTTCGGTGTGCGTATTTTTGCGCATATAAAAACGTGTGTGTATCATAGAGCAGTAAGCCTTGCATCATTTAGTGCTCTTTTGCCGAAATCTCTGAGATGCTGGCCGTTTCTAAACTATAGCTCTGCTTTTAAAAACTAGTGACATGGTTGTGATGCAGCATTGCTGCACGAATGTGTTTGATTTTAGCTTAAAAATCTTTCATGGATCGTGTAAGTAATAATGTGTAACTTCGTGTCTACATTCCCCTTCAGGAAAAATGAATTCAAATATACATGCCGGCTGCAGTCACAGCACTTTTGAACCACAAAAAGTGCGCTTTCAAACATCCTTCACTTTCGGAGTCATTTGTGAATGGCATACATTATTCAAATTTAACGGATATCAAGAACCGGACCCACACCCAATGAATAGTTAGTTTTAGGTTGGGTAGGTTCCATCACTTGGATGTTCTCAATCTATCTATATTTCAATACCACTTACAAAGTGTTAAATTCGTGCCTTACAGCAAACAATCATATTTTAGTTATACTGATTCCAACACCATTGACACATGACTACTTTTTTTTTTACTAATTATATTTTCATATATATACTATTTTCATAAAAATCACCCTCTACATGGGGAGCTTTAAAAAAAATGTCATACAATATCAAATATATATTAGATTATACAGTACCAGTCAACAATGTCTCTTTAACCTTGACACCATAATTTCGGATAACTTTGAACCCCAAAATCTAGTTTGTACATAAACTCACTGAACCAGACCTGCACCTTTTATAAATGCTTATTCATTTGTATATGTACACCATATCCAACCTATCTCATTGATTGGTCCGGAATTTTATTCTATGACTACCCTTTACCTTTCGTAAAAAACAAAAAAAATACCGTGGCGAGGTGTAAAAGGGAAATCAAAAAAAAAAAAAAACCACTTGCGAGATCTTCTGCAAACACCGAAAACCTCGGCGAAAACACGCTGGAGTGTTTTCGTTTCGCACACGACCCCACATAGAAGCGTTGGCTGAAGTCGGTGATCTGGCGGAGGAAACCCGAACCCGACCTTCAGCACCTCCGAAGAGCACCTGCTAAGGAAGGAACAAGGAAACAGGAAAAGTGGAAAATGAGGAAGGGGAAAAGCCCACGAAACTTCTGCGGGCCCAACCCTTACGAAATCGATCTGTCAAACTTCAATTTTCAACCGAACTTAAAGTTATCCCCATGCCTTATTAGACAATACACCGGGGATAGATTCTGAGTCCAGTCCTATCAAACGTTGTTAAAACACGTCCATCAAATCAGGGAAGATAGATCAGATCGGATCCCAAGAACCCCTCTCAAATCTGGCGTGTTAAGACCCGTTACTGCTTCAACCCAATCTCAACAACGAGATTAGTGGGATATAAGGAGACTCGTGTAAATACGGAAAAAAGGGAGGGAAAAAGGAACGGCGAAGGCGACTGTCGACCGGAGGAGAAGAATCACGTCTTCGAACTCGGGTCGAGATATGCCTGGCCCGCGCACAGTAAACTTCGTACAGTCCTAACCCGAAAGCGCTTCCTCGGGTACACCGGTCCACTGTGCAGCAACCCCGAACGCCATCCCCAACCCCGTTGGCTGACCCATTCGTGGGGCAAACAGTCCGTACGAGAACCCTCCCACAGCGGTTATCGACCTAAGTGCAAAGCCCATAATACGTTACGGCGCAAGCCCAAAAACCGTTAAGGCCTAGCACCACCTACACCATCTCCAACTTTGGGCCGACCCCGTCGCTTCGTCTCTCCAAACCCAGACCCGCAGCGCGTCGGGTTTCGAACTCTAGTCGATCAACTACCCGCTCCGCCGTCCGACTACCGACCGTATGTTACGCGCTTGTCGCTCTCTGGTTGGGTTGCTATAGTTTCGTGTGGTCTCACCTTCAGCAACTCGACCGATGCAGGACTCTCTCGTACTCTCATGGCGGCTTATCCCGCTCCGGAAAGCCGTGTTTCCGCCCTTTTCATTGTTATCCCGACCGCGCCGGACCGATGAGTTTGCGGCCCGTTTAAGGTAAATTATAACCTTTAAGGGTGACGTTCTCATGAATTTCCAAGGATTGTGGATATTTCGAAATAGAATTCAACATTCGTGACAAAGATGTAACTGAAGTCTGTCGAATGATCCAATGGAACCAACCACCCACGAGGCGTAAGGACGGTTTATCGAGGAGCTGGCGAGCGTACGTTATATTTTACGTTGAGAGTACTCTCGGCTAAGTGCCCTGACCAAGTAAGTGGCTCACCACTGTCTGTCAGGCATTACCCGCGTTGGGTTTGTAGTGTGAGAGCAGGCGACGCTGTCTCGTTAGGTTTCGCACGAGTTCTTAAATGGTAAGAGTTGCATTTGATTTGTGTGGTGTGTTTACATACGCTACCTCTTGTGGAACTCAATTGCGATGCTATGTAATGCTTCTATTTATGGGTTTGTAACTGATAATCCGATAGTTAATGCATGTGACGTTATTGTGTTTCATTGTGCTCATTGTGTTGTTTTACAGTCTGATTGGATTTATGTGTTGGTCTTGTTTCAGTCGAATATTAAATTCGCACTTGTAACTTGTATGACATTGAATAGAGGGTAGAAATTACTACCAGCAATATGAGAACAACAACCTATGTGGCATAACTATTGCCCAGGCCAATATATTATGTATGGTACGTAAATATGGGACCGGAGGTTGCACATGTGCATGGAGCGTACTGAGGCGTTATGTTCATATATCTCAATATATCATATAAGTATTCAAGTGGGGAACCTCAGCATTGTGTGTGTTCATGCATCTGGGGTGATACCCCACATTCCATCACGAAGATATACTACAGGCGTACACCCAAATTTGCGAGGGCCAACGATCGTTATTCCGTCGTGAGTAATCGCTGCCGTCGACCGGTTACTATTTGCTAACGGGTCCCGAACTCACATAAGCGTGTCTCCCCGAGTAGGCACGTAACGCGGGAGAGTAATGAAAGCTGTGGCCCACGGAGGTGGTGTCGAACTAGGCTGGGGAGAAGAACCTGACTCGCAGGAGTGACTTAGGGTCTGGTGTGTACGAGTAATGCTAACGAGCTCCCAAGTCTTACACCGTTTAAGTGTGCATAACGGGTCACCGTAGCGTTGCGAGATACAACAAACAAATGTAAACGAATACAAAGAAGGTTAGTCCCATCATTTCATTGCTTGGGATTGTTTCATACCCCGAGTAGGGGGGGTCACTTACTGAAGTATTCTAGAATACTCGCCTACCGTGCTATATTTTTTTCCATGATTAGTGGTAAGGCACCCATGTGAGACTCGTCGCGGCATCTCCACCCCGTGGAACCGTGGCACAGGCATAGGGCATGTCATCTATTCTTTTTGCCCGTTTCATATATAGGTTGTAAAGCTGAATTTCGTTTGGGTGACTAGTGTTTAGGCTAAGTATGGTTGAAATTGTATTTGATTAATAAAGCCTCTGGATATAGAGATTTAGTTTTGTGTTTGTTCTTTTTCCTTCTTTCCCTTAGTAGTTTTCTTTAAACGAGGTTAATAAAGGCGAGTTGTAAAGCCAGCATTAATGATACAGGGCCTACTTAATGTTTATTCCGCATGTTCAAAGTGTATTAATGAAGTAAACAAAATAGGTAAAATATTAGGGTTCGTTACAGTTGGATATCAGAGCTTCTAGGTTATAGATCTTGCTAGACTACGCCCCATTAGGAGAGGCGGAAGAGGGGAAGCCGAAAGAAGCGCTTCCCAAGAAGGGTCGACTACTGGACCCTATGCGTTTGTACCACCGACTGAACATATACCTCCCCCACAAATTGTACCACCTACTGAAAACGTACCTAGCTGTACCCCCGTCCTGAATACGTCAACGCACCTCAAGCCATGCCCCCACCACAGGCCTGGTTAGACCCCGCCACAAGGATAATGTCTGAATCACGTCCAATACGACCATTGCAGACAATGATTGGCCAAACAATAGGCCACGTTATTAGCTACGCAACTAAGTCGCAGAGCCAATGAAGTACGGGAACCCGCAATCGCCAACGCGCGCGGCCAACGCGACCGTTGTGTTGCGGCAATCTGTACAACACCCGGCCAACAACTCTACAACTTCGGCCCCCCCCCCCCCCCAAACCTGGGACAGATGTTCGAATTGTGTTAAACAATTCATACGCGTTTTATTAACCCCCGTGCCATTTCTTTGTTCAAAGGAAGATCCCACAGCGGACCCAGATGTTGATCGCAGAACATGTAGAGACGACCTTTGAATCAATGAGGTGTCCTGACGAACATAAGGTGGCGCATGTGCGAGCGTATGTTGTTTACAAAAAGATGACAGAAGTGTGGTCGCGTCAGATAATAAACAGAGTATCAACCCGAGTGGGGGGATCACAACGTGGGGAACCTTTAAGGAAGCCTTCCTAAAGTATTATTACCCAAAGGAAACCCGTATAAAGAAACAACAAGAGTTTAACCACTTAACTCAAGGTGATGGCACGGTGGATCAGTATGACCAGGAATTCATGAGCCCCTGGTGTTGTGACCTGTGGGAAACAACATGTTGGGATGTCTGGCGGGCCCGGTATGTGCTATATCTGTGGACATGCGGGTCTATTTGGCTATGGACTTTTCCTACAAGGGGCATGGACATCTACCTTTTTGCTGGCAATCGCGGCACATTGCTCTTAGGAGGTCCACCACATGGACGTGAAGGGCTTGGCAAGCACCACTAGCTTGGAACGCTAAGCTTTGACAGTACCCTCCAATCATTAAATTGTTTCAAAGCGTTTTTGCCTCTGAGCCATGGCACAGTACAGCATGGCCATGCGAAGCACCGACTGAGCGTAGGGAGTGTATCGTCGTGACCTATAATCATGAAGCGACAGGCGAAGTCCTCTGGAAGATTCTAGAGGGAGATGTCGCAAGAACTTCAAGGTGAGCGATTCCGCGTGGCTCAGACTACTACCTACACATAAAAGTGCAACAGATTAAAACCAGCATCATCAGCTGTCAAAATGCATATGCAAAGAACCTGCTGGACACATTGGGCTAGATAGCAGACGTAACCCAAAAAGGACGTCAATGTGGAGACCAGACCTCTAGTTGAGGAAGGCCGGCACTTCAACGGTAGGCGGAACTCACAATGCTTTACATGGACAACAAAGCTAAAAAAACGATCTCCCTGGATCAAAAATTCAGTTGAACAGCTACCGGAGCAAGAACATAGAGAGCAGGGTTCCATTTACAATCGAGAGTGTGCAGAGTCGGGGGCTGTATCAAGATTAACTTCATCAGAACAAAAGAATCGATTGGAGACATCCTGCACCAGTCCCCTCTGGCGCGGGTAAAATTTGAGGAACTACGTTCAAAGATCGGAGTTAAACTAATAAGGTTAGGGAATACCACAGGCTTTAGGGAGGAGATTGTTAGATAAAAAGCCCGCCGTTTCCTTATTAGCTTTTTACAATCGTTTTAGTCAGTGATTGAATATTTTCTTTTGGACCATGTGACAACACGTCCAAAATGCCACCACCCCATTCTAATGAGGGTCATTTGAAGGGAAGTGGCCCAAATTTAGGTGGCCCCACTTTCGATCATTTTAACTTAGGAATAAGCATATCACATTTTAAATCAGGTGAAATCACATCTTACACAAAATTACTGATTTCTGAAAGTGAAGTCAAATCCCAAGTTTTTCTCTCTCTCTATGTTATTTTTATGTTTTACTCGTTTGCCCCATTTTCTTCCAACAAATGTCTCTTCTCTTTTCCGTCAACGTTTTCCTATCACCAATGTCAATTAGACAACAGGACTGTGTCACTTTTGAACAATAAAGCCTTCGATTCAAATTTCAGGTCATGTCTAGTATCGTAAATTAGGAGGGAGTGTTTTTAGAGAATAAAATGAGAAACCAGAACCAAACTACAGAACAAAAACCATGACAAACTAACGCCAAGGAAAGGACAAAACTAAGAACCACAAGGTAAGAAATAGCACCTGGATGAAGTATAATAATAGTAAAAAGAAATGCTATAGTTAGGTACCAAATTCTCTGGTAAAAGAGTCGTATTTCAAAAGTGAACCCGGTAATAACCACCCCATATGAAGCTTACAAAGAAAACAAGGAAACCTCTCTTAATTTTATATTTTAGGTTTAGGATTCAAATACATCTCCAATCATGTAACATTTGTAATGGGTGAACTTGTTTGCGCTCGAATAAATATTTGATTGAAATGTTGCGATATATCTAGGAATGGGTGAACTTGTTTGCCTGCTGAATTGTGACGATGTTCAAGTTTGAGATGAGTTCTGCAGAAGAGTTGGGTACAATGGAGGGATGTGTTCTTCTCCGCTCATGCTTTGTTGTTGCAACAAGCCATGAAATAATGCTTCCCTCTTTCAATCCAATTACACTATTTTCTTCTCTTTCCCCTTTTGCTTGTAAGCTTCATCAAGCCTAGCTGCTATCCTCTTTTTGTGTGTCTCGGTTGGGATTATAATATTGATGACAATTTAAATTATCTTAGGTTATAATTGAAAGGAGTTTTTCGTTAATGCATCGCGTGGATATGACTAAGGTGCTGCGGAAAAATCTTTTCTTATAATATTTCATAAAACAAGGGTGGGTGGTCGAGTGGTAACTTATATTCGATAAGAAATTGACTTTTAAAACAACATCTGCGTGGGGGGGGGCGGGGGGGTCTGGGAAAAAGAAAGAGGTGAAATATAAAACTTAAAATTAAATGGATAACTAAGCCCTCAGTGGGAAGGGGGAGAGGAGGGGGGGGAGGGTGTAATCTAAGTGGGTTACTGGTATGGTTGTACTTAATTCTGGTTCCATGACCTTCATCACGTCTTGTATTTCTTTTTGTCACTTTTACTATGATAAGGGTGTTCAAAATATTCTGACAAATAATGAGATAGGTTGGTTTGTACAAATAAATGATAAACTTACTACTATGGTAGGTTGTCATGAGTTCTTAAACATTCAATTTTGGTTGCAACTAATGTGGAAATCTTATTGTTAATTGAAAAATGAGTACTATACAATTATTTCTTCTATAATCTCTTAGAAAATAAATGTTTTAAAAATAAATAAATAGATTTTTTTTAATATATTAACATTTTATTCTTATTGAAAATAAAATTTAAACAAATGACCCGAACATACCTGGCCTAACATATATATTTATTAAAGATTATGAAATGGAAGAGATCTTTACACCACTATGACATGGAAGAAACTATATGAAAACAAAGGGTACACTTTTTAATATTAAGAGATCAAGGAGAAATTAGCAAGTAATTCTAATATTAAGACACTTTACCGGACCAAAGTTTTTTCTAGACCTGTGTGATATATGAACAAAAAAAAAAAAGTAAATAAATAAATAAAAGAAGCGAAACTTTGTCCCACATTGCTAAAACTGAGAAGTGGCGGGTTGGCCTCAACTATCAAAGGGAGGTCCCCTACTTCGTTTTATTAAATGAACGGTTCGAGCCAGTTAGAGAGTACACTTTTTGATGGCTCAAGGCCTAAATTTTGGTACATTCGGCTTGGGTTTGATTTGCTCGGACCCTTTCCTCCAAGTTTCAATTTTTAGAAAGCATTCAAAGTTAGTATGACTACCTTTTAGCTAGTTAAATTTTTTGAATTGATTTTAAAGTTTTTATGCATAATTACGCCTAGTTTAAATTATTAGGACTAAGTCTCTATGCAATAATTAGGCTTTGTTTAAACTATTAGGAGTAAGTTTGTATGCATAATTGAGCTTATTTTAAATTATTAGGATTAAGTTTGTATGCATAATTGAGCTTATTTTAAATTATTAGGATTAAGTTTGTATGCATAATTAGACTTAGTTTAAATTATTAGGATTACGTTTGTATGCATAATTAGGCTTAAGTTAAATTTTATGGAATCGAACTTAAATTATTTATGCGTAATTAGGCATAGTTTAAATCATTAAGAGTAAGTTTTTATGTATAATTAGGCTTAGCTAGTTTAAATTATTAGGAGTATGTTTAAAATTATTTCATGCAAGATTAGGTGAGTCAACTCCCCATATTACTAATTTATGATTGTTGGACAATCGGAATTAAATTTGAGAGAGCAGCGTTAAGTAGTGCTAGCATCAAGGAGTCGTAGTAGCTTCTGCCTAGGCCAACCAATTGAGTGGCCCTACCGTCGTGAAATTCTACGTTGTATGTTGGCACATGCCTGTGGTTTCCCACGTGTCATAATTTGTATGTTGAGACCGTTATGATTTAATTCGTAAATGTTATGCAACGCGAACGCTATGTTGTCTTGGATGAATTGATATAAGATATAATGTGATGTGATATGTTATGCTCGGATTGCATTATGTGACTGGTAAGGTATTTACTGTATGAATTGCGCGTTATGAAACGTTATGTTGAGAGCATGAAAATGTTACGTTATGTCTTGTGAATTGCATGTATAACATGATATGAATGACATGAAGAACGATAAATAGCATGAGCATGAACGATATGATAACTGATATGAGAAATGGTATGATACGAATAAAATGATAGCGAAGTTATATTTAATAATGTTTTAAATGGAAAAATATTGGGACCTCATGAATTAATGTGTGCTCATGCATTCAGGGATACCCATCGTGTTGGCTATTCCTCAGTAATACAAAACAAGCTCTTTCGATACATTTGCATGGTTGGAATACTTCACTCTTTACTAACACCAAAACAGAAAGAGAATACAAGACACTCTGTAGAATACTACTACTTTGTATTTTATTTTTTTTTTGGATGAAAACCTAGGTAGGGTGGAGAACATTTGCATGGTTGGAATACTTCAAGAAGTTTTGCATACTAGGGTTTCTACAAACTCGAATTCTTGCTCTCCTATTTATTACCAAATTGTTTTAATTCTTAATAAAAATCAAAACGGTTCCCAATGCTTCCGCTATGTGGATGAAGAGTTCATTCCCTTCACACATGATTCCACTTGAAACATATGAAGCCTTGGATGTAGGTTTTAGACTACACCGCATGAAATGTAATAAGCCTATGGTGTAGGGGTTTCAGGATTAATTGCAGGAATGCATGAACCCTGACTGAATACAAGTTAAAACGGTGTCACTTGAAACGCATCAAACATTGACATATTTAAAGATTGTGTTGCTTGGAATGCATGAATTCTAGGACACAGGTTATCAGGTTCATGTCTTGTACTATAATTCCTAAGGGGAGTGTCTTAGGAAACAAAATGACAAACAAGCATAAGAAATAATAATAGGAACCAAGAACAAGGTGAAGGACAAGGACAAAAACTACACTCTCGAATTGAACTTACAGATCATAAGTTCTATGGAGGTAAAGAATATGACAAGAAAGAGTGTGATATCTAGTGCACATTTAAGGAACACGATTAAGATCCTATACCCTAAGCCTATCTCCTGAATCTTTAACAAGTGAAACCTACTCGTGGGTCCATACTCGCCTTTGGGCCATGTGTATAGTATATTGTGATCATCTAAGCAACCCGCGGATAGTACGTATGAAAATAACAGTAATGCTAGTTCTCGTCATTCCATTTCGCATGTTCGGTTCATCGTAACCCCAATAGGGGGTCGTTCACTGAGTATTCTTAAAACACTCAAGCCGTAGTGCTACTAAATTTTTTCACATCATAAAGGCCAATGCGCCCAAGTAAGACTAACGGAGGCTTCCGCCAATCCACGACCGTCGGCGACAAATGCATAGGATAGGTTCGCATTTTTTAATTCAATTATATAGGTTAGTATATGTTGAGTAGCTATATGCATTTGACAATAGGATAGGCTTAGTATAGGTCGAGTTGTATTGGTGAATTTGACAATAGTATAGCCGTCAGTATGTTGTTTGAGTTGTATTTGCATGTAATGAAAACTATAGCGATTCAGTTGTATTTGAATTTAATAAAGCTATACCTTCGTATAGCGCTAGGTTCAGTTGCTATGATAATGTCCTCAGGCAATTGGGTTAGCTATAGGGACATTTAATTCAAGATAATGTTTATGCGTTATTTCTTTGTATTTGTACATTCCAGAGGCTAATAAATTGAGGCTCTCGAAGTGAAGTTAATGTGGAATTATATATAAGGGTTCATTAAAGTAATTCCACATTAAAGGTCAAGGTAACTTATGTAGTGACGGTCTATAGGTTAAATCAGAAAGAATTTATTGCGGTGAAAATTCTCATCCTTAAAGACGCGTTTGAAAACCGTGAAGCAGACGATAATACATACCATGCCAAAGTGCCAGGGACAAAGCGGACAATATCGACTAGGAGCGATGAATTTGGATGTTTGAACATTTCGAGCCACACCTTTAAAATTGTGATTTTGTTTTATTTCTCTTCATTCTGTATTAATCATATCCATATTTTCTTCGGGTTTTAACGATGAATAAAAAAGTGGATAAACCATTGTTAAAAGAAGCAGTTATAAACGCCGAGTTCTTAAATCTTTTTAGAATGGTAATTAAGGAGAAAATATAGACAATGCAACGGTCTTGTTTGTGTTTTACACAACTTTGTTTTTTCCATCTCCACCACAAATAGCAAATGAAAAAATAAATTATATTTATAACTATGCAACAAATATAGATATTCCAACCTCAAAACATTCAGGATTAATTTTTTATAGTCGAGTTAACCTTAAATCACCTTCTCAACAACTTTAACAGCATGTCCAAAACAAGTATGTTTTTTTATTTTATTTTTTTTGCTATATAATAAATCAAAATCCAAAATGATTAATCATCAACAAAACAAATTTGAATATTTTTAAAAAAATTCTAACCAGACCGAGAGTACTATCCGGCTTCGCTTGTAATTATCGTTATTAATGAAACACATGCTTTGTAGGATCAATCACGCTTATTATTTGGCAACATTACAGAGTCCAAATTATCAAGGACTATTTCAATTATTCGGACAAACTGAGATGTTCATTCCCCAAAGATTGGCGATTTCTTAGACGAGACAAACGCCAATTCCATGGAGTTCGACTATTTACATACGACTTATGTTTGGTGCAATTACAGGTTTGAATGGACATCTATTTTAAGCTATGCTCAAGAGAACTCAAACTTGTGCAAGTGACAACGTTAAGGACGACGAGCCATATTGAACCAACGCGGGGAAATTTTGGTCCCACAAAACCCCCCCTCCTCTCTCAGTAAAACTTCTTTATTTTTGTTCTCTACTTTCCTTTTTACCTTTGCTTTGCTTTTCAAATGTAATACTCTATTCTATAGTGAGTTGTGGGGTTTCTTTATATTCTTAAGATGTTTCTTAACTTGCGCCCTTTTTACTCGTGGTATCACTCTACTCACAACCCTTTCAGGATTCTTATGGGAATTTTTTTGTGGTTTTAACCATTGAAAGGGTAACAAAGTAGGGACGAAAAGAAAATATGTATAAATCATTGGAAATGGGAAGGGTTTAAGATCATAAAACGGATATATGCAAAGATCTCAGGTCAATTTTCCTCGAATGAAGAGATCCATTGGAACCCACTTTCTAATATGAAACCAACCAAGTTGCCACAACATTTTTTTAGTAAAAAATATCAATAATCTGCTCATAATGAAAGAAAAAAAAAAATCATGTTCAAGGAAAATGATCTTTACAAGACAATGAAACAAAAGAAACTATGTGGAAATAGAGGGGAGAGGTCAAAGAGAAGTACCCAAGTAATTCAATTATTAAGATAGTTTTTTCGAGGACGAAAGTTTCTTCTTAACGTGTAGGTGTAGATGTATGAACAAAAAAAATATATATATATATATATGATATAGAATAGGGAAACTTTGTGGCCACATTGCTAAAGCCGAGAAGTGGCGGGTTGGCGTCTACTATAAAAAAGGAAGGTCCCCCACTTCATTTTATCATCCTAAATGAACGGTTAGAGCCAATCAAAGAGTACACTTTCTAACGGCTGAAGGCCAAAATCTTTGCTGATTCGCTCGGACTCTTTCCTCATAGTTACAATTTTTAAAAGGCGTTAAAAGTTAGTATGAAAATGTTACGTTATGTCTTGTGAATTCCATGTATGGAATGATATGAATGACATGAAGAACGATAAGTAACATCAAATATAACCCGGTATAAGCATGAACAATATGATAACTTATATGAGAAATGGTATGATATCAATAAAATGATAGCGTGGTTTATATTTAATAATGTTCAAAAATTGAAAAATATTGGGACCTCATGCATCAATGTGTGCTCATGCTTACAGGGATACTTGTATTCCTGCACTATGGTACGACGCGTACACCACAAGGCAGGACAACTACCATTATGTTTTACGTAATGCTGCCGTGACGGCTACTGTTTCTAACGATTCTCTGACATAAAGAGATACCAGAGCATGCTTGTCCGACAAGGAAAGGGATCAGGGGTGTGCAAACCGACTCGTGGGTCCATACTCGCATGTATGGGGCCATGGGATCTAAGCTGCCCGTTAGGATAGTACCGTAGGAAAATAGACTTTAATGCTAGGTCTCGTCATTGCATTTACATGTTCTTGCATCGCAACCCTGATAGGGGGTCGTTCACTGAGTATTCTTAAAACACTCAAGCCTCGTGCTACTACATTTTTCACATAAAGGCAAGGCGCCCCAATAAGACTAACGGAGGCTTCGCAACCACGAGTCGGCGACAAATGCATAGGATAGGTTCGCATTTTTAATTTAATAGTATAGGTTAGTATATGTTGAGTAGTATATGCATTTGACAATAGTATAGGGTTAGTATAGGTCGAGTTGTATTTGCGTTTGACAATAGTATAGGTCAGTATGTGTTGAGTTGTATTTGCATTTAATAAACTATAGGTTAAGTTGGATTTGCATTTAATAAAGTATACCTTAGTATAGGTTCAGTTGTATTTATAATTACTAGGCCATTGGTTAGTACAGGGCATTTAATTCAATAATGTTTTTTCGTTCTTTCTTTGTATTTGTTCATTCCCGAGGTAATAAATGAGACCCGAAGTTAATGTGGAATTTATAATAAGGGTTCATGAAAGTAATTCCACATTAAATGTCAGGTTAAATTTGTAGTGACGGTCTTAGGTTAAAAAGAAAATTTTGGGTGAAAAATCTCTCCTTAAAGACGCGTTTTTTAAACCGTGAAGCAGACGATAATACATAACATGCCAAAGTGGACAAAGCGGACAATATCGACTAGCGATGAATTTGGATGTTTGAACATTCGAGCACACCTTTAAAATTTTGATTTTGTTTTGATTCTCTCATTCTTATTAATCATATCTATTTTTCTTCGGGTTTAACGTGAATAAAAAATTGATAAACATTGTTAAAAGAATCATTTATAACTCCGTCTTAAATCTCCTAGAATGGTAATTGAGGAGAAAATATAGAAAATGCAACGGTCTAGTTTGTGTTTAACCTTAAATAAGTTTCTCAAACAGCTTTAACAGCCTGTTCAAAACAAGTATTATTATTTTTTTTTGCTATATAATAAACCAAAATCCAAATGATTAAACATCAACAAAACAAATTTGAGTATTTTTTAAAAATGAAGACTCTAACCAGCTTCCGTATTATCTTATTATTTGCTTTGGAATCAAGCATTATTATTAACACATGCTTTGCAGGATTTGGACAAGACGTAGGGAAAGATTGGCACTTACCAGAAGCCAAATGGCAAGTGACTATTTACAATTATCAAACAAATTGAGTTTTAAATGCTCATTGCAAATCAAAAGACGACGATTTGAACCAACGCGTTTTGGACAAACGAGCTCAATTCCACTGGAGATTCGAAATGAACGTTTGGCAACTTTGTATTGGTGCAATTTTAACAGTTTGAATGGACATGCTTCATTTGAAGTATTTTGGCCAGAGAACTCAAACTGGCTTTCTGAACGATGCAACGTTAAAAAAAAAAACTGCATCTGGGCAGCATTTGATGATGGATTTTACTTAAAAAATCTTGATTCGGGGAAATTTGAATTGATACACCCTTGGGAAAAATGAAGTAAAATCTCCATAACTCATTTTGGTCCAACAAAACCTACTTTATTTTTTTTTTTTTTTTTTTTGCTTGCTTTCACATGTAATAATTCTATAGTGAGTTGTGGGGTTTCTTTATATTCTTAAGATGTTGTATATTTAAGTCTAATAAATGTGGGACGAATCTTTTGGGAATTTATAGTGCTTTGGATGTTGATAATTTGGTTGAGTTTCAATGTTCTACTCGTAACGACCCATGTGCAAGCTTTCAAACTCTTGATTTGGCGGTTAATGGCACTAATATTCCCCTAAAAATATTGTAAGGTTATTTACTTCTCGCTTCTAAGAGTGAAAACTATCTCAACAGACAAACATGAGTCATTCCAGCATGTCTTTTCATCACTCACATGTTTGCTACGAAAATTCTCAAGAGGTCTTCCAACATAAAATTGCTCCAAGAAAAGCTCATTTAATCTCGAATTTCTTATGATTAAGCCAACTAAAAGGAAAGTGCATCTCGTTGATATAGGTAATAAGTTTCAATTCCTTTTAAGCAATTGTTAGTCATATATACTCTGGATCACTTTATCGGATATAATCTTGGTTTCTTCACGTACTCCCTTTTACTCGGGTATCACTCTACTCAAAACCCTTTCAGGATTATGGAATTTTTGTGGTTTTAACATTGAAAGGGTAACAAAGTAGGACGAAAAGAAAATATGTATAATCATTGGAAATGGGAAGGTTAAGATCATAAAACGGATATATGCAAAGATCTCAGGTCAATTTTCCTCGAATGATGATATACATTGGAACCTTCTAATATGAAACCAACCAAGTAACAAAAGAAACTATGTGGAAATAGAGGGGAGAGGTCAAAGAGAAGTACCCAAGTAATTCAATTATTAAGATAGTTTCGAGGACGAAAGTTTCTTCTTAACGTGTAGGATGTATGAACAAAAATATATATATATATATATATATATAGAATAGGGAAACTTTGTGGCACATTGCTAAAGCTGAATTGCATGTATGGAATGATATGAATGACATGAAGAACGATAAATAACATCAAATATAACTCGGTATAAGCATGAACAATATGATAACTTATATGAGAAAGTGGTATGATATCATTAAAATGATAGCGTGGTTATATTTAATAATGTTCAAAATTGAAAAATATTGGGACCGTCATGCATCAATGTGTGCTCATGCATACGGGGATTCTTGTATTCCTTCACTATGGTACGGCGCGTACACCACAAGGCAGGATAACTACCATTATGTTTTTTACGTAAATGTTGCCGTGACGGCTACTGTTTCTAACGAGTCTCTGACATAAAGAGACACCAAACCATGCTTGTCCGACAAGGAAAGGGTTCAGGGGTGTGCAAACCGACTCGTGGGTCCATACTCGCATGTATGGGCCATGGGTAGAGTATATCGTACACATCTAAGCTGCCCGTTAGGATAGTACCGTAGGAAAATAGACTTTAATGCTAGGTCTCGTCATTGCATTTACATGTTCTTGCATCGCAACCCTGATAGGGGGTCGTTCACTGAGTATTCTTAAAACACTCAAGCCTCGTTATACTAAATTTTTCACATAAAGGCAAGGCGCCCCAGTAAGACTAAACGGAGGCTTCGCAACCACGAGTCGGCGACAAATGCATAGGATAGGTTCGCATTTTAAATTTAATAGTATAGGTTAGTATATGTTGAGTAGTATATGCATTTGACAATAGTATAGGTTAGTATAGGTCGAGTTGTATTTGCATTTGACAATAGTATAGGTCAGTATGTGTTGAGTTGTATTTGCATTTAATAAACTATAGGTTGAGTTGTATTTGCATTTAATAAAGTATACCCTTAGTATAGGTTCAGTTGTATTTATAATTACTTGGCCATTGGTTAGTACAGGGCATTTTATTCAATAATGTTTTTTCGTTCTTTCTTTGTATTTGTTCATTCCCGAGGTAATAAATGAGGCCCGAAGTTAATGTGGAATTTATAATAAGGGTTCATTAAAGTAATTCCACATTAAATGTCAGGTTAAATTTGTAGTGACGGTCTTAGGTTAAAAAGAAAAATTTAGGGTGGAAATCTCGCCTTAAAGACGCGTTTTAAAACCGTGAAGCAGACGGTAATACATAACATGCGAAAGTGGACAAACATGAGTGAAAACTATCTCCACATACAAACATGAGTCATTCCAGCATGTCTTTTCATCACTCACATGTTTGCTACGAAAATTCTCAAGAAGTCTTCCCACATAAAATTGCTCCAAGAAAAGCACATTTAATCTCGAAGTTCTTATGATTTTGCCAACAAAAAGGAAAGTGCATCTCGTTGATATAGGTAGTAAGTTTTCAATTCTTTTTAAGCATTTCTTAGACATCTATACTCTCATGCATTAATGTGTGCTCATGCATTCGGGGATACCTGTATTCCTTCATGATTGTACGACGCGTACACCACTAGGAAGGATAACTAACGTTTTGTTTTACGTAATGCTGCCGTGACGACTACTGTTTTTTAGAAATAACGGGTATCCGACATAAAGAGCTACTAGAGCATGCTCGCCCAACAAAGGAAAGGGGTCAAGGGTGTGCGAACCGACTCGTGGGTCCATACTCAAACGTATGGTTTATGTGTAGAGTATATGGTACACATCCAAGCTGTTCGTTAGGATAGTACCGTAGGAAAATAGACTATAATGCTAGGAATCGTCACTGGCTTTCACATGTTGTTGCATCGTAATCCCGATAGGGGGTCGTTTACTTAGTATTCTTAAAAGACTCAAGCCTTGTGCTACTAAATTTTTCACATAAAGGAACAGGCGCCGGGCGAGGACTTTAAATACCTAGATAGGAGGCATTGGCAACATGCATACGACGGGGTTCGCATTTTAAATTTGATAGTATAGGTTAGTATATGTTGAGTAGTATATGCATTTGACAATAGTATAGGTTAGTATAGGTTGAGTTGTATTTGCATTTTGACAATAGTATAGGTCAGTATGTGTTGAGTTGTATTTGCATTTAATAAACTATAGATTGAGTTGTATTTGCATTTAATAAAGTATACGTTAGTATAGGTAATTTTTGTATTTATAATTACTGCGCCCTTGTTTAGTATAGGGCATGTAATTCAATATATGTTTTTTCCGTTGCTAGGGGGTCTGGTTGTATTTGTGTCATTTCCAAAGGTAATAAATGAGGCACGACAAAGTTAATTATGGAATTTATAACAAGGGCTCATTAAAGTAATTTCACATTAAATGTTCAGGATAAATCTGTAGTAACAGTCTTAGGTTGAATAGGGAAATTTAGGGTGGAAATCTCTCGTTAAAGACGCGTTTTAAAACCGTGAATTAGACGATAATACATAACGTGCCAAAAGTGGACAAAGCGGACAATATCGACAATATCGACTAACAAATATTGTCCGCTTTGGCCCATTACGTATTGTCATCTGCCTCTAGGTTTTAAAATTGATAAACATTGTTAAAAGAATCATTTATAACTCTGTCTTAAATCTCCTTTAGAATGGTAATTAAGAAGAAAGAGGATATAGAAAATGCAGGGAGACCGGTCGTAGTTATTCTGTGTGTTTTACACAATACTCTTGTTTTTATATATCCCAATCAACCATAAAAATCAAACAAAAATTAATAATTTATAACTCTGCAACAAAGTGGATTCAACAACCTAACTTAGGAATCTCATTCTATTATAGTCAGTTAATATTAACTATAATTACATCTATCTCAATTACGTGCGTTAGCATGCGACTGTACTCAATGTTTGTTTTTACATCATCGTAGTGTGTTTTAGTTTTTTTTTATGCTAGTTAGCGACTCCACCCAGTATCGCATGATTCATGATTAAATCTGATCGTGCTAGTGAGCATAAGTATTCTGAGTTCTCCTTATATATTTTATATGTGATATTTGGAGCTCTAACGGGCACTGTCTGGTATTTTGCCATATTTCGCGCTTCTCAAAATGATACTAGCTGTATAAATATGTTTTTTTGTCGGTACTAGTGTTTCTCGTTTATGAACGCATGTATTCATTATTTGTGCATGTGGGGGTGGATTTTGCTATAGAGTACCGGTTAACGAAGTAATACAACCCGCGGTGTCTAGCTAGATTCGAAATGATTAAACATGAACAAAACAAATTTAAGTATTTTTAAAAAATGAAGACTCTAACCAACTTCGGTATTATCTTATTGTAGCCATATGGTTAGACAATGAAAAGTACAGAGATTCTCTTCCTCTCAAACTTGAGCGTATGCATCTGTGGTAGAATTAGATTGGTATTTGGATCAAGCTCATTATTAACACATGCTTTGCGGGGCCTCTCACCGACAAGATGTGTAGGGAAAGATTGGCATTTACCACATGCCTAAATGGCAAGGTGACTATTTACAATTATCAAACAAACTCAGTTTTAAATGCTCATTGCAAATCAAAAGACTACGATTTGAACAAATGTGTTTTGGACAAACGATTGGACAACGACTCAATTCCACTAGAGATTTGAAATGATCTTTTGGCATACGACTTTGTATTGGTGCAATTTTAACAGTTTGAATGGACATGCTTCATTTGAGGTATTTTGGCCAGAGAAGGGCAGGCTTTGATGATGGAATTTTCATTAAAAAATCTATATTCAGGGAAATTTGAATTGATACACCCTTCGGAAATGTAGTAATATCTTCATCACTTCTTATTTTGGTCCGACAAAACCTCTTTTTTTTTCCTAACAATTTCGTTTGGGTAGTCTTTGCACATGTAATACTTTCTATAGCGAGTTGTGGGGTTTCTTTATATTCGTAAGATGTTGTATATTTAAGTCTAATAAAAGTGGGAGGAATCTTTTGGGAATTTATAGTGCTTTGGATGTTGATAATTTTTGTTGGGTTTCAAGTTTCTACTTGTAACGACCCAATGTGCAAGCTTTGCAACTCTTGATTCCGGCAGTTAATGCAGTTTAAATTACTACTATTTCCCCTAACAATAGGTAAGGGTTATTTACTTCTCGCGTTCTAAAGTGAACACTATCTCAACAGACAAACAGGAAGTCATTCCACCTGTCTTTTCATCACTCAGAATGTTTCGTACGAAAATTCTCAACAGGTTTCAAACATAAAATTGCGTCCAAGAGAAGCAATTTAATCTCAAATTTCTTATGATTAAGCCAACAAAAAGGAAAGTGCATCTCGTATGATAAGGTAATAAGTTTCAATCTTTTAAGCAATTGTGCTACTCATTATACTCTGGATCACTTTTATCGGATATAATCTTGGTTCTCGATTGTCTCTCTCTTCTCAGGTCACTCTCACGAACCTTATAGGATTAGGAATATTTGGGTTAACATGAAAGGGTAACCCAAAAGTAGGACGAAAAGAAACCTATGTATAATCATTGGGAAATGTGGAAGGTAAGATCATAAAACGGATATAGGCAAAGATCTCAGTTCCAATTTTCCTCGAATGTGGGAAATTGGGGGATCCAGGAACCTTCTAATATGCAACCAACCAAGTTTGCACAACATTTTGTTAGTAAAAATATCAATCAAGATTATTAGTGAGCTCAGATGAAAGAAAAAAAAATCATGTACAAGGAAAATATCTTACCAAGACAATGAAAACAAAGAGAGGAAAAACTATGTGGAAATTAGAGGGTGAAGAAGTCCAACAGAGGACCCAGGACCCACGTAATTCAAATTATTTAAGACAGTTTCGAGGACGAAAGTTCTATGATGTGTAGGATTAGAACAAAAAAAAAATAAAAAAGAAAAATCACATATTATATTACAGTATATATAGAAAGTAGAGGAAACCGTTTTTCCAATATTGTGTTCTGTTATCAGAAAGCGAGAAATTTATGTTGTGAGTTGCGTGGTGGAGAGTTATGGCGAGTTTCCTAGCGATCACACATGGAGAGGATCCCTGCACACTTCATTTTTATCATTTTAAATTCTGATACCGTTAGAGCAATCAAAGATTAACTAGTCGTGAAGACTCAAGGCCAAAATCTTTTGGGGTCCGAGGTTCGCTCACAGAGCTCATGATCTGAGATAGTTACAATTTTTAACAAGCGTTCAAAGTTAGTATGAAACCTTCTACCTAGTTTAAATTTTTGAATCGAGTTTAAATATTTATGCCATGATTAGGCCTAGTTTAAATTTAAACTTGGACTTTTTTTAAGTTTTCTATGCATAATTGAGATTAGTTAATTAGGGAGAGTTGTTATGCATAAGTAGGACTTATTTTAAATTATTACGAGCAAGTTTTTATGCATAATTAGGTGAAAAAGTTAAAATTTTGTTGAATCCAATTAAATTATTTATCGGTAAGTAGGCATAGTTAGGTTAATCATTAGGAGTCAGTTTTACGCATAATTAGTTTAGCTAGTTTGTGCGTTATGAAAGTTATGTAGAAAGCATGAAAATGTTTACGTTATGTCTTGTGAATTGCATGTATGGAATGATATGAATGACATGAAGAAACGATAAATAACATCAAATATAACCCGGTCTAGGACATGACACTATGATAATTTATATGCGACAATGGTATGATATGAATGTAACAGATAGCGGGGTTATATTTACATACTGTTCAAAAAACTGGAAAAATATTGGGACCTCATGCATTAATGTGTGCGCATGCCATTCGGCCATACCTTTATGTGTCTTCAACTATAGTACGAACGCGTACACCACAAAGTGGAGGATAACTACCATTAGGTTTTACGTAATGCTAGCCGTGAATGGCTACGGTTTCTAACACACGGTCTCCAACAGAAAGAGATACCAGAGCAAGTACTTTTTACCGACAAGGAAAGGAGTCAGGGTTGTGCGAACCGACTCGTGGGTCCATACTCGCATATCTTGGGGCCATGAGTAGAGTATATTGTGAACATCCAAGTCTGCCCGTTAGGATAGTACCGGTAGGAAAATAAACTTTAATGCTAGGTCTCGTCATTGCATTCACATGTTCTTGCATCGCAATCCCGATAGGGGGTCATTCACTAAGTATTTTTAAAACACTCAAGCCTCGTGCTACTAATTTTTTCACATAAAGGCCAAGGCGCCCCTATAAGACCTACGGAAGGCTTCGCAACCACGAGTCGCGAACAAATGCATAGATAGTTTCCGCATTTTAAATTTAATATTATGAGGTTCGTATTATGTGGAGTAGATATGCTTTTGACAATATGTTATTGGGTTAGTATAGTCGAGTGTATTTGCATTTGACAATAGTTGGTCAGTATGTGTTGAGTTGTATTTGCGTTTAATAAACTATATTGAGTTGTATTTGCATTTACTACAGTATACTTAGTCTAGGTTCAGTTGTTATTTTATCAT
>CM066964.1:25000-277500 GCA_033971965.1 Cucurbita ficifolia
TTGACATCTCGACCTCTCAGTAGTCTCAGACATCAAAGACATCTCAGACCTCTTAGACCTCTCAAACATCTTACACCTCTCAAACATCAAAGACATCTCAGACCTCTTAGACATCTCAGATCTCTCAGACATCTCAAACCTCTTAGACCTCCCAGACATCTCAGACATCTCAGACCTCTCAGACATATTAGACATCTCAGACCTCTTAGTCATCAAAGGCATCTTTGACATCTCGACCTCTCAGTAGTCTCAGACATCAAAGACATCTCAGACCTCTTAGACCTCTCAAACATCTTACACCTCTCAAACATCAAAGACATCTCAGACCTCTTAGACATCTCAGATCTCTCAGACATCTCAAACCTCTTAGACCTCCCAGACATCTCAGACATCTCAGACATCAAAGACATCTCAAACCTCTTAGACATCTCAGCCATATCAAACATGTAGGACATCAAAGACATTTTAGATCTATTAGACATATCAGACCTCTCAAACATCTCAGACATCTCAAACATCTCAGACCTCTCAGACCTCCGAGACATCTCATACATCTCAGACCTCTCAAACCTCCGAGACATCTCAGACATCTCATATCTCTCAGAACTCTTAGAAATCTCAGATATCTCAGACATATCAGACATCTCAGAAATCTCAAACATCTCAGACTTCTCTGACATCAAAGACATCTCAGATCTCTCAAACATTCAGACCTCTCAGACATCAAAGACATCTCAGACCTCTCAGACATCAAAGACATCTCAGACATTTAAGACATCTAAGACATCTCAGACCTCTTAGACATCAAAGGCATCTTAGACCTCTCAAACCTCTCAGACTTCTTAGACATCTCAGACATCTCAGACATCTCATACCTCTCAGACATCAAAGACTTATCATACCTCTCAAACCCCTCAGACATCTCAGACATCTCAGACATCTTAGACATCTCAGACATCAAAGACATCTAAGACCTCTCAGACATCTTAGACCTCTGAGTCATCTCAAACATCTCAGACCTCTCAGACATCAAAGACATCTCAGACATCAAAGACATCTCAGATCTCACAGACATCTCAGACATCTTAGACATCTAAGACATCTCAGACATCTAAGACATCTCAGACATCTCAAACATCTCAGATATCAAAGACATCTCAGACATTTAAGACATCTAAGACATCTCAGACCTCTTAGACATCAAAGGCATCTTAGACCTCTCAGACCTCTCAGACATCTAAGACATCTTAGACATCTCAGAGATCTCAGACCTCTCAGACATCTTAGACGTCTCAGACCTCTTAGACATCTCAAACCTCTCAGAAATGTCAAACATATCAGACATCTCAGACATCTCATATCTCTCAGACATCAAAGACTTATCATACCTCTCAAACCCCTCAGACATCTCAGACATCTCAGACATCTCAGACATCTCAGACATCTCAGACATCTCAGACATCTCAGACATCAAAGACATCTAAGACCTCTCAGACATCTTAGACCTCTGAGTCATCTCAAACATCTCAGACCTCTCAGACATCAAAGACATCTCAGACATCAAAGACATCTCAGATCTCACAGACATCTCAGACATCTTAGACATCTAAGACATCTCAGACATCTAAGACATCTCAGACATCTCAAACATCTCAGATATCAAAGACATCAAAGATATCAAAGACATCTCAGACATCTCAGACCTCTCAGATATCAAAGAGATCAAAGAGATCACAGACATCTCAGACCATTCAGACCTCACAGACATCTCAAACATCTCAGACATCTCAGACCTCTTAGAAATCTCAGACATCTCAGACATCTCAAACATCTCAGACATCTCAAACAACTCAAACATCTCAGACCTCTCAGACATCTCAGATATCTCAGACATATCAGATATCTCAGACCTCTTAGACGTCTCAGACATCTCATACTTCTCAGACATTAAAGACATCTCAGATATCTTAGACCTCTCAGTCATCTTAGACCTCTCAGACGTCTCAGACATCTCAGACTTCTCAGACATTAAAGACATCTCAGACCTCTCAGACATCAAAGGCATCTCAGAAATCTCAGACATATCAGACATCTCAGACATCAAAGACATCTTAGACATCTTAGACATCTCAAACATCTCAGACCTCTCAGACATCTAAGACATCTTAGACATCTCAGAGATCTCAGACCTCTCAGACATCTTAGACGTCTCAGACCTCTTAGACATCTCAAACCTCTCAGAAATGTCAGACATATCAGACATCTCAGACCTCTCAGACATCTCAGACATCAAAGACATCTCAGACATCTCAGACCTCTTAGAAATCTCAGGCATCTCAGACCTCATAGACATCAAAAACCTATTAGACCTCTCAAACCTCTTAGACATTTCAGAAATCTTAGACATCTCAGACATCAAAGACATCTCAGACATCAAAGACATCTAAGACCTCTCAGACATCTCAGACCTCTCAGTCATCTCAGACATCTCAGATATCTCAGACCTCTCAGACATCAAAGACATCTCAGATATCTAAGACATCTCAGACCTCTAAGAAATTTCAGACATCTCAGACCTCTTAGACATCAAAGACATCAAAGACATCAAAGACATCACATACATCTCAGACCTCTCAGACATCTTAGACCTCTCAAACCTCACAGATATCTCAGACATCTCAGACATCTCAAACATCAAAGACATCACATACATCTCAGACCTCTCAGACATCTAAGACATTTATGAGAGGTTTGAGATGACTACAAAAGGTTAGTACTCAAACTCCTTGAGTTTTAATGCTTATGAACGTGCTAGCTAATTTACTATAATTAATGTACTTAGAGTGCCTAAGATCCAAATTGCTTCCGCATGTGTTATAGTAACACCATCCATTGGTATCAGAGCAAGTTTTAGGCACTTTATTTACATTAATTTGAGCATGATGGGTACCATTTTATGAATGAAAATTGTGGTTGCTAAAGTGGATGTTTATGGTTTTGACATTTTTTATGCTTCCCTTTGATACAATTATTGTAATTGGCCTAATGTGTATGAGCTTTAATGAGTGAAGAAAGGTCTGTAATTTTTATGGAGTCATTAGAGTCCATTTTAGGTTGTAATTGATCGATAATGGAAATGATGACAAGCTAAACCGAAGAAGAAGAAGGAAGAATTTTTGCTTCCAGACCCAACCGGACCTGCGGCAGGCTCGACGGAGTGGATCAAGTTATTTTTATAATTATTAATGTAATAATTTAGTTACTTGATTGCTTTAAAATGCCAAAACCAATCCACTTGCAAGCACATAAGTAGCTCATAAAAAAAAAAAAAAAAATCTCTTATACATTTTAATTTCAATTTCGAAGTTCTTTCGTTTTTTTTTTTTTTTGAATTTTAGGAACCTATCTATATGTTTATTTATTTTAGTCGACAACTAGGTAATGAGGAGACTTATAATTTAGCCCATATATAAATTTTATATTAAAAGGCAAAATTAAAATTTTAAAGAAACCCTAATCTTCTTCTTTCATCTTCTCCCATCTTCCCTTCTTCACATCCTTTCGCAGCTCTCTTTCCGCCCATTCCTGCCTAAACTCCAACCTTCCTCT
The DNA here is from genome assembly GCA_033971965.1 of Cucurbita ficifolia. Taxonomy (NCBI): domain Eukaryota; kingdom Viridiplantae; phylum Streptophyta; class Magnoliopsida; order Cucurbitales; family Cucurbitaceae; genus Cucurbita; species Cucurbita ficifolia. Next base: position 28,610 of record CM066964.1, read on the forward strand.
CCAAATTCGATTTATGAATATGACGTTTTCACCATAACCTAGAAGCTTAAGAAAGAGATCCTCAAGCCGAAGAAAATCAATTTCACTCATGGAAAATGTCGCCATGGCTGCCGCTGTTGATTCCCTCGTGGAAGCCGTGAAGGTGGAAGAACATTCGGAGGCATCGACGACTGATGCACAATTGGAGAAAGGGTCATGTCAATTACCAGAACTTGGATCAGAATCAGAGCCTCAGGAAACTCAATTTCCGTTTCTCAAATTTTCATATATCGATGAACTTGGCAGCTTATCGAGTGCGATTCATGCATTCCAGTGCCGATTGAGCGAATTGCAGGACCATCTAGGTTCCATTCACAACGCCATAGATGCACGTTCGAAACAACTTATCTCCTCATCCAACTGTTTGCTGGATAATCATCTACAACTGCTATCGGTCGGTGATGGAAAAATTGCCTTACCTTACAATTCTTCTTCTATCGTCGCAACCCTAAAAAGTGGACGAAATCCTGTTTCTTCGAGCAGCCATCTGTTGCGTAGTCCTAGAAACAATCTCCCTGAAACTAGTAGCGATTTCGGTAAAAATGACGGAAAAGAAGCCGTGGATAAGCAACCAGAATCCTCCTCTCTCTCCGAGCTTGAGCATCTCTGCGAAACGATGTGCAGCCGTGGCTTACGCAAGTACATAGTTTCTCATCTCTCGGACCTCGATAGCCTCCGGCATGAAATTCCGCTTGCTCTAAAATTTTCTCCCAACCCGGCTCAACTCGTGTTCGATTGCATTGGCCGCTTTTACCTTCAGGGCAGAAAAGCCTACAGCAAGGATTCTCCTATGGTTCATGCTAGACAAGCCTCCGTCCTCATCTTAGAACTTTTTCTGATCTCTGGTTCAGCTGAGACTGAAAATGACAGAAGAACAAAAATTGAGCCCTCCTTGAAGGTGGAAGCTCACCGTGCTGCCATTGCCTGGAGAAAAAGAATTGTTAATGAAAGTGGTTCCTGTAAGGCTAGCGACATAGATGCCAGGGGTTTGCTTCTTTTTCTTGCGTCTTTTGGAATTCCTACTGTTTTTACAAATAATGATTTAAGGGATCTCTTGCGATCGAGTAATTCAAAAGGAATATCGAATGCCCTTCGCCGTTCGCATGGTCTTTGTACACGTATTCCTGGTATGCAATTCCAACACGTCTGACTTTTCGAAAGAATACATGCTTTTCCCTTGTTGTCTATCTCATAATGGATTAGTTTCATTGCTTTATTGCCTTGCTTAAAAATTGGAATTAGCTTCCATTTTTTAACTGTTTTAGTGCGTGGTTCTTGTTTATATCTGATTTAACTTTTGTTCATAATGCTGCTATCGTGTCTGATATGTTAGTATTAGACTAGTGTAAGGTATCTTTCTTACTTTCGATGTATTCTTTCAACAAAAGAGCCAAAAGCTAATACAAGATACCCCAACCTTTCGGGAGGATTGGGACTCCTACAACAAATTTTTTCTTACAAAATGACCAGCTACCTAACAAAACCACCACAAAACCAATATACACAGGAATACAAAAGCACACAATACAAAGCCACAATAATATGACCAACATTCTAAGTTCCCTCCTCAGTGATTACATTTCTGCCCCTTCTAGCATGCATATGAACTATAGGAGGGCTAACATACCCCCTGGTTTCAGTGTCACCTAGTCCTCAAGGTGAAACGTATGAAACTGTTGTTCCATGACTTCATACAATTTCCATGCGGCTTCTTAAGTTGGTAAATCCTTTCATTGCAATAGCACTGCAATATTGCCAGAGCTTGCATTCTTTTGATACCCGTAAACCTCCCGGGGTTCTGTAATCCATTTGAACTCATCATTCAAACTAGGGGGTGTTTTCTAGACTGTGTGGGTTGTCCCTACTTCTTTCTTCAGTTGGGATATGTGAAATACGTAGTGGATAGGCGTCATTGGTGAGAGCAAACCTATAGGCAACTAACCCAATTCAAGAATTCTTGGGTGTCAGCTTCTAGTTGTGTTGTGTGGTGACTGAGTGTCAATGACAGGGCCTCAATTTTGGATACACCTTTGTGAATTTCATCTCATTCAACGATCTACTAATTTTTTCATGCAATTTTGGGCCGTATCAAGGTGGTTCTCAGGACTCATTGGGGGGCGACCATAAACAACGTGAAAGGGTGTGGTGCCAATCGAAATATGATAGGTAGTGCAGCACCAAAATTTTGTCCCCGACAATCGGTCAATCTACTTTTCGGGCTTTTCATTGTAGATGCACCATAAATAAGTCTCTAAACACTTGTTAACCACCTCCTTCTATTTGTCAAATTGAGGGTGGTAGGTCTTACTCCAATGGAGATGTGTCGTGAAAATGGAAGAGCTCAACCCAAAAATGGCTGAGAAATATGCGATCAAGATTAGATATAACAGAGCATGGAAACTCATGAAATTGAGCTATCTCTCTGATAAAGGCGCTAGCCACACTTCTGTCAATAAATGGGTGGGTCAGGGGAATAAAGTACATATACTTGCTCAAGCGGTCAACCACCTCTGAAGTCATATTTCCCCCTTCTGATTTTGGCTCTCCCTCAATAAAATTCATGCTTGTGTCTTCCCTAATTTGGTATGTTGCTGGTAGCGGTTGTAGCAGTCTTGCTAGATAAGTGGTCAATATTTTGTTTTGTTGGCAAACTACGCATTTTTCCACATATTCCTTAACGTTCCTCTTCATCCCAACCCAATTCAATTTCCCGTCAATCTCTTCTATGTTCGTCAAAACTTGGAGTGACCTCCTAAGATGGAATCATGATATGCATGTAAAACAGCCCCAAGTAATCTTCCTCATTGATCTATCGTTGTATTACTTCTGTTATAGTTACCAAAGTTGTTTTTATCTCTGGACAAGGTTAGCTGGAGGTTCCTTTGGAAAGATAACAATGTCAAAGGTGGTTTCGATCGTCTTAAGTGGGAAAAGGTAAAAGTTTGACCTTGAAGAAGGTGGCCTTTGAATTTTTGGTCTCAAGCTTTAAAAATCTAGCAATTTTAGTTAGGTTGATATGCTGTGAGGAAAGGGATAAATAATGGAGAAAGATCGATGTTGCTAAACTTGGTGACGTTGAGAGAGGATTAAAGTGATGGAAAATATTTTGTAAGCAATAATCAAAATCTTAACCTTTGTTAAACAAAAAGAAAAATTGGATAATGAGAGAGTGGAATCCAATAGTTAAAGATTCAATCACCATTTTTGCTCTACTTTAATTTGAATTTTAATTAAAGTAGAACAAAAATGGTGATTGAATCTTTAAGTTCACCCATATATAGGTACAAGAATGAACCTAATTAATGTTACTAACTTACAAGTTAAAACAACATTAAAAGTAGAAACTCACAAAACTTAAAAAGGGAACTTTAAAAGCGAAAAACTGAAATGTTAGATCTAACTTTAAATAGGAAACTTGAAACATTAAACTTAAAAAATTAAATGTAAAAATGAAAGAACACATAATTCAACAGTTGACCACCAACATTGACTAAAAATGTCTCAAAAACCTTGTATTTATTTGTCCATAGAAGCGTGGAAGCAAATCTTTCCCCTAAATGAGCTCATCTACAGTAGATCACTCATGTTGGCAATGAATCCAGCACCTATTTTTGGAGAGATCTATGGATCAGTATTGAAACTTCAGAATTTTCTTACCCTCTTTATTTGCCTTTTCTAGAAAAATGTGTCCACCATTCGGGAGATAGGGTCAGTTGAAGGAAAACTCACCCAAAAAGGTCATTTTCTTTTGTTAGGGAGTATTGTTCCTGCTTGTAAACCCATGACATAGTTTGAAGAAGAACACCACGGTTTCCCATATTGCAAAGTTGGTGCTCACTGTGCAAGGAAGAAACAGAACCACAACGTCATCTATTTATTTCGTGTCCATTTGCTCTATTTATTGGTGCTCACCAAATTGGTACTCACTATGCAAGGAAGAAGTCAAAACACAAAGTCATCTATTTATTTTGTGCCCATTTGCTCATCTTTTGGGATTGGGGATGCTACCCACGCTCAGCTGTTTCACTGCCTTATCAAAGGAGCCGCCACATGCACACAGCATGCTATCTTTTGCCCTTGAAGCACATCCTTTGATGAGAGAGGAAAACCCTTGAGCCCATCCATCATCAGGACATTGTTATGGTTCACTTGGAACAAAAAACAAAAAAGCAATCAAATGTTCAATGAAAAGAAGAAAACTTTTGATGGTTTGAATCGTTGTCTTTTTTGCCCTCTCTTAGTATGAAAACTATCCTCAATTTCAGAGTTATTGCATGGTTTCTCTTTTCAGCTGGAGGTTTTCTTTGTAAACCTCCCATGGATTAGGCATCGACTTTTTTCCCCATTAACATTTTGGAAGTCCATCCCTTCAGTTTTTGTTTGTAATAAAAAATTAAATCAGAATAAAAAAAATTTAGTTAACTTTAAATTGCATTTTCTCCACAATTAAGAATTCGAATTTTAGGTATTTTATATGCTCATAAAGGCATTAGTAATACTTGAAGATTTCAATTTCCTTAATAGCTTAAGTTGCTTGTTCAGCCTTGCTATCTGATTGACATATGTTTGATTGCCTCTGTGGGTTTAGATCAAATCCCATTCTCATTTGGCTGCTTGACTATTATATAACAGACATTATAAAGGGGATGGTGAAGAAGAGTATGAACGTTGAAGCTGTTGATATTATTTATGCTTTTGGTTTGGAGGATGTATTTCCACCACAGGAAATTCTGTTGTCATTTCTCCAAGAGTGTGATGAAACGTGGAAAAAAAGAATAAATGAAGTACGAGGTTCAACCATGCAGCTGGTATGGTCTCAACCTATGGCCATTATTTAGTCTTTATAAATTATAGTTCCTTCATTCGTTCTTTTATTTTAGTTCTGTTCCAACACCATTTAACTTGTTCCTTTCCTTATAGAAATTACTTACCTATTGAGTTACTTACATGTTTTTGTCAGAGACGAGTGAGTGAAGAGAAATTGGGTTCTCTGAAATGTGTTCTCAAATGTTTGGAAGATCACAAGTTGGATCCTGTGAAGTCTCTTCCTGGATGGGAAATTCACGAAATGATAAAAAACTTGGAGAATGATATTGTGGAACTTGGGAAACGAATGGAAGATAATGCGAGTATGAAGAGAAAAACAGATGAAGCTTCCACGCAGAAGTATCCAAGTCAGGAAACAAAGCGATCGCGAACGGTCGAAAGCAAAGGAGGATTTCCTGTTACATCTTATCCACCGGTCAATGGCTTGTTGGAACAAAACGCAGCTGCTACATTATTTGATGGTGCACGTGTGGATCAGTTCGGTAATTACCAAATGTCTTCGTCTTTGCGTGGATCGAGTTTGGTCGAAACTGCAGTTTTACCCGCCGATATGGATATTAGTATCTCCAATGCTGGAATGGATAGCAGCAACGAAATGGGACCAACTCGGGAGTTAGCTTTCAAAGATGTATCAGTAGGGCAAAGCTTTATTCAACAAGCTATGCCGACCACACTTACGACAACCCCTACGCCACCACCACCCGTTGTGTCTCATTCAGCCATAGAGGGGGGGTTCGTTGATCTGTATCATTCTGGTGATGGGGTTGTGTTAGAAAATGATGCACCCAAGAGCAGCAGTACTGAAACGAGCACTTTGCCTCGCGTTCGACTGTCCAGTCATCACTGTCCTCCTTACTTCTACAATTGATCCTTAATATCCCTCCGTCTCGTAATATAACAGAAACAACTGCTTCAACTTTTGGATAGGATTGTTGAAACACATTTTCTTGTATCAGCAGCAGAGAAGGGATGGATGTTTGTCTTTTAGATTTACTATGCATTCGCTTATACAAGGTTCGTTATTCAACTTATGCATGTAAACTTTGCATTTTAGCGATATAACTAATCTTATTTTCTTAAATCGAGATAGAAATTCAACAATCCAAAAGTCAATTTTTTTTTAATTGTTAGTATTTTACTTCTCAAATTTTAGAGTTAAAAAAAGGTTGGTTTAAATTGCGTTAAGGATTCAACTTTAATCATTACAGTTCTGAGGGTGCTTTGTATAGTTTGAAATATTTAGAAGCTTAATGATAATGTGATGTACTAAATTAAGTGTTTGGGTATATTTATTGTATATTTTTTTAAAAAAAATCCACATTTCTTTTAAGATAATGATCTTACTAACCTAGTTGAAAGTGTATTAGTGTATATATGCAACTCTGACTTGCATGATGATCCTGAGTTTACGGACACGATGAAGATTGAAGTTGAAAGCATATTACAGATATATAATTCTATTCACTCGGAGGTTAGGCAGTCTTGATTTTCAAACCATGTTAATGGAATAGATTGAGAACTTATCATGTATATTTGAAAGTCTGCTACGTAATTTAAGGAATGAAGCTTAAAACAAAATCGGGACAAAATGAAACTAGAGTAAGTATAAAACTCATTAAGAAGTCAACTTAGAAGTTCTTAATTGTATCCATGGTTAACGCTATGATACTATATTCTAAACTTAATCATAAGACATACATGTCTTTTGTTCTAAGGACCTCAATTTTGAGATTGTAAGTTCTGGGTTCGTTTAGTCCTGAAATCTTGGTCAGTCTGATGCATAGCCCTGACTTATGTACCTATGTGTTCCCTCGTCCTTGGACGGGTTTAAAGAGAGTGGATCTCACTAGGTTGTCCACTTCCACTAAAGACACAACGCATAATACTAAATTTGATCCTAAAACTCTTCCTCTATAAGACCTACTAGGTCACTTGGTCAGTAAATTATGTGAACTTAAGGAGAAACCTATGTTAGAGATTCAGACCCGGATTTAGAATATGAATTTGGCCCATAAACCTTCCCAGTCGGAAGTTTTAAGTTTTTATTGTATGTTGGTCTTAGGGAACAAGGCTAGAATGGCACCACAAGGAAAGAGATCTCCAAAGCATCTTACCTTGCTTCAATTCCTCATGGATCTCATTGTCCCCTTGCTGCAATCTTGGTATCCAACAACAACTAAAGGCCTCCTTACATCTTAGCACAAAGAGCTCCATATGCTGGAAGATAAGATGAAACAACAAGCCATAACCATGTTTAAGTCCGTGATTGTGCTTGGGCCACTACACCATGCTTTTCCCTCACGTCGGCCCTTTTATTTGAGCTTAATATCTCATTGGCCCAACATAGAAACGATTATGAAGAATTCACAAGTAAAAAGGAGGATTTACCTTTACAAACTACTTGCGCCGAGGCTTAGATTTCCACCTACTTCTTTTGGCTTCCCCTTAATTCCAAAGTTCATTTAAATGGGAGTGTTCAATTGGAGCCACCACGTGTCGCTTTCACATTATTCAAAGGTAAAAATGCATCCGCTGGGGTTCAAAGACAAACATGGTTCATGTGTGATGTTGTGTCACAGTCATGTTTGTCCAAGGCGTGTTGTCTATAGTCGCATGTTGGATGTCCCGGTCATGCTTATCCAGGACGTGTTGTCCATGACCGCATGCCCGTTCGAAACCCCTTTTACATTCTTTTATCTTAGGTAGACTTTTACTATTTCATGTTGTGTCAATATGGGGGTGTATGACCGTTCACCAAAATTATGTCTACAATCACTCGGGCTAAAATGTCCCAATATGTACTATAGGGGAATATGATTAATTGTCAGTTCTTCCTACCTGGGTTATATGTTATTAAAGTCGTTGTTGTTGCCTAATAACTTTTAGATTATAACATCTTTCAAATTGTTTTCAACGTATTTCATCGCTCACGTTTTTTTAAAACATTTCTCTTAAACATGACTCAAGGCTCAAGCATACATTGACGTTGTCCACGAAGTCCGAAATTCTCACGGCTGGATTATTCGCTGAGTTAGTATAGGTACTGCACAATTGTTGTCCCGCTGCAGTAAGGGTGCGATTGTGACAAGTGGTATTAGAGCCGAGTCGACTTCTTGAAAAGTAGTACACAAACATGTCCGCTGCAAAACAACTAGGCAAGTCCTAGGCTAACCGATTAGATGAAATCGAAGAGAAGTTACTATGCATGAGTGAAGTTATATATGGCTGCAAAACAACATTCCATCATTATTGGCTTTATATGGCTGTGGATCGGTCATGTTTTTGGGAGTAGGAGATTGGTAATGGAGAGTTGTGAAGCATTTTTTTGTGTGTTAAGAATGAGAAATAGAAGTGGGATCAAAATAAGATCTTCATTCATTCATATTCAGAGCCTTTAAATAGAATACAAGCTACCAACCAAATTTTAGAAATGAGAGAAAATATACTACTAACAAACTTTGGAACATAAAATATAGTACCAACCAACTCTTAAAAATGAGATAAAATATACTACAACCAACCCCAACTAAATTCTAGAAATAAGAGAAAATATACTACTAACCAACTTCGGAACATAAAATATAGTACCAACCAACTCTTAAAAATAAGATAAAATATACTACAACCAACTCATACAAATAAGGGAAAAAATCCTAATTGATTACAATTTACACCTAATATAAAATATATTCTACGGCTAATTACAGTTATACAACAAAATATATTCCACAAATATCTATATCTTAAATCAAATTTCATAATACTCCCCCTCAGGTTGGAAGTTGTATGTCAATCACACCCAACTTGACTTTCAGGAAATAAATTTTTTGTCTTCTCAAACCTTTAGTGAAAACATCTGCCAATTGCATTTTAGTCGAAAATTAACATGGTTTGATAGTTCTAGCTGGTAACTTTTTCCAATCTATATGACAATCTATTTCAATGTGCTTCGTACGTTCGTGAAAAATTGGATTGACTGCTATATGCAATGCTGCTTGATTATCACAATACAACAATGTTGATTCGGACAGCGAAACTTTCAAGTCTTGAAGAATGTATCTCAGCTAAGTTAACTTTAAACAAGTATTTGTCATAGCTCGATACTTGGCTTCTGCTGATGATCTGGACACATTGGTTTGCTTTTTAGACTTCCAAGAAATAATTGGATTTTCCAAGAAAATTAAGAACCCAGAACTAGACCGTTTGGAAGTTCGACAAACACCCCTGTCAAAATCGCAATATGCTTGTAATCTCAAGTTGTTTTCAGATGGTAGTAGAAGTCGAGTGCCTTTGATGTATTTCAGAACTTGAAGAGCTGCCTTCCAATGTGGTTTTCTTGGTTCATGCATAAATTGACTAAGCATACGATCTCAATACGCTATGTCAGGCCTTGTAAGATCTGTGTATTGAAGAATGTCTAAAGCATACTTCCTTTGAGACAGATCAAAATTTATTTTCTAGATCGAGAAAATTTAATGCCTAGGAAATATTTCAAATTCCCTTAATCTTTGATAAGGAATTTCTCGAGTAAACAAGCCTTGAGATGTTGAATTTATTTGAGATCATTGCTCGTCAACAAAATATTATCAACATAGAAAAGAACTGCAGTGAAAGAAGTACCACTACTCTTAGTAAATAAAGAGTAATTTGTTTTTGGCAAGTGTAGTCTGCATTTTGTATAGTGGTAGAGAATATGAAGAAAGCCTGTTTTAACCCTTAAAGAGATTTTTGTAGCCAACATATTGTATTTTTTTTCCGGTAGGCGAAGACCTAGTGGTAAAGACATGTAGATTTCCTCATCTAGAATACCATGGAAAAAAGCATTTTGAACATCCAACTGATGAGTGAACCATTTTCGAGCAGCAGCAATAGTGAGTAAGCAACAAAATGTAGTAAGTTTCGTTGTAGGAGAAAATGTCTTTTTGTAATTAATACCTTCAACCTCAATGTATCCCTTTGCTACCAGCTAAGTTTTATAACGTTCAACAGAACCATCAGAGTTGTATTTAATCTTGTACGCCCAACGACATCCAATAGCTTTATGGCCAAGTGGTAGAGGAACGAGAGACCAAGTGTGATTACGTTTTGAAGCTTCAACTTGGGTCGTGAACAAATTTGCATATATTTGATGAAAAATTTAAAGAAAAATACGTTAATGTATTCGAGGTCAGAAAACTAATCAGAAGAAATCTAAATTTTGCAGGCAAAATAAGGGAGGACGCATGTCACAAAACGAGTGGAGAGGCGCGGCTGGCCAAGAAGTAGACATATAGCGCGCTTGATTGGAAGATGAGAGTGTTGTGATCTATGCTCTGGGTGCTAGATGGACGTTATTAATCTGTTGAGCATGTATGTAGGAATTTTCTGTGTTTACTTGATCTATAGGAATATTCTTTTATTAAACTTTCAAGAACGTTTAGATCATGAAGTTTGTGTACTAGGTAACCGACAAATTATCTCCTTAGAAAACATACATATATCAGAGTAAGTAAGGCGGCAGAACTAAAGTGGTTATGCAACATCTTAGGTCACGTTACTAGTACGCTGAACACCCTAGGATCGTTAACAGTGATCAGAGATCTAGATGCATCCCGAAATTTGGCTTAGCTACGAGGAGATAATCACGAGGGATCTGGAAATGTTTGTTGCGACCAAATCTGCCTAGACGCCTTAGAACCTAATATATCTCCACGACACCCAAGATATACTACGTGAGTACACGATATAAGGAGCTTCCACTATGTGTATAATAACCTGACTTGAGAAGGGACGGAGGAGTACATTAGTGGATGACATGAGAAATTGCTACTATTTTTACAATAACCTGCATTGAGAGGGGATGAGTGACTACATAAGTAGATAGCACGAGGAATCATTATTGTGTGTATGATAACCCGCCTTTAGAGGGGACGAGGGACTAAACAAGTAGATGATTGAGGATATAATATTGTGGGTAGAATAAACCCGCTTGAGAGTGGATGAGGGACAACATAAGCATTATAGTAGAAGCTACTCTTGTGTGTGGAGGAAACCTGCTCTGAGGGACTACACAAAGAGAATAACTTATGATAGTTACTAGTGTGGTGTGAGGCAACATTCATGGAATACCTGAACTAGGCTGAACTTCTTAGGACTCTATGACAAGCCCATGGTAACATATTAGGTTAAGGATGCGATGTGGACTCTATGACAAGCCCATGGAAACATATTAGGTTAAGGATGCGATGAGAGCCAACAAGTAGGCTGCTTACTGAGTACTTTATACTCACCCCTTTCCCCTTTTCTTTTTCAAGTACCAGTCATGGTGGGGAGGTGCTTGGGAGCTGCACTGTCACTGAGAGGTGTCGACCCGAGGGGTCTATTTTATATTTCGTTTTGGGTTGTTGCTTGTATTGATTTTTCCCACACCTGTTCTCCGTTTGTAAATAACCAGAACAATACCTGTTTTGTATCCCTATTATTTTAGATTTTGGCAATGGTATTGTTTGATTTTAAATGGCGCGCAATTTTACCGTATTTTAATTTGCTTGTTTTTATTTTATCTTTATTCTTTTATTTCCATTATATTCTTTTCGTTGTGGTCCCATTTCTCGAAACTTAAAAAATCGAGTTGTGACATTAAATTTGACTATATATCTTTTAATTTGTTTTATATGAATCGAAAACAATGAGTGGAAGATGGATAGATTAGATGAAAAAAGAGATATAGATAATAAGGTTTATTTCATTGATTGATGAAAGAGCATAAGTGTGCATAATTCATTTCATATAGAGTAGGTAGGAGAGGGAATTAGTTTGGTTGGCAAAGCTTGTAAGATTTGCATTCCCAAACGCCAAGGAGCGGAACAAAAACTTCACATTCATAATATTGAGCTACGCATACGCCATTGATTACGGCTTCCACTTCCATCTTAAAGTAATAGAGCTTCCCGTTCAACGACACTTGGACTCTAGCATCTATCAAACCCTTCAACTTCAGCTGGAGCCCTAACGCTTGGGCAATAAAATTCAGTGCAAATTGTGCAATTCCAAGAATAATTTGGTCGGCCAAATTCCCAATCGGTTCGAAAATTCCAAGCTTATTACCGCCTACTTGTCCGATCGAATCCACCACACCTCCTATGAGTCCAAAGGTCATCTTGAGCTTTGATGGATAGAGTAACTCTAATAATATTAAGAAACCTTCGTAATTCTACTACTTTGCTTTGTTTTTCCTTAGGTCAATTGTTTACCACTTTCACTTTTATATATACATATGCTACACCTCTTCCTTCACCTCCAACTTATGAATTTGCGTCCATTACACTTTCGAATCTTATTCCAACACAAGAAAAGAGTTTCATAGCTATCTCTACATATCTAGATAAATAGATAATTTTGAATATAATTCAATTTATTTTTGCATATCATCAAGTTTGTAATATATATCCCTAATTTACCAATATCAATTTTTCATTTTATATTGTAAATAAGACACTCAACTTTGCTAAAAATGAACTCATATATTAAATTTTGCTTTGTATTTAGTTAGGTTTATTGTAAATTAATGATAGAACTTTAATGGATCAATGTTTTTATTTTATAAAACCTCTTCAATCAAATTGTTTTCTCTGTACTTTTAGAATTAAAAAATGCAAATAAAAGTAAAAGATTATTTTCTTTTTTTATCGGTCAAATAAATATAAATTGGCATAAACTTTCAAATTATTTAAATGAAGAGAATAAAAGGTAAACATAAATGAGTAGAGATTTAGATGCACGTGTGAAGTGACATTATTTAATTTACTAAAAAAAAAAAAAAAAAAAAACCAAAAGAATTATGCACTTAAAAAACTTTTAATTAAGTAAAAGTGCTTTTTTTTTTAATATAAATTTTATCTTTATACTCTAAGCCATCGTGAACTTTGCTTTAAAACTTTAACAGATTCCTTTATATCCAAAGCCTTAAATTCTTTACTTAGAATTTAGAACTATCTTTTTTTTATTTTTTTTATTTTTATTTATTTTTTTATTTTATTATCTAGAACTCTAACGAAATTATATAAAAAAAAAAAAAACTATAATTGATGAATTAATTAGTTCTTATTTTTGTTACCCAAATTTTAAAATTGAGATTAGAGTCTAAAAAAGGTTAAAGTCAAAATTAAAAATATGTGAAAGAAATGAAAGAAACTATAGAAGAAAGAGAAGAATGTCTAGAAGTAAATTTAACCATTTATTAATTTAACAAAAATTAAAACATCGTAAATTTTAGTTTATCGTCTGACGTAAAGAACAAATTAGAATTTAGAATTTAATTCCACTCGTTTACATGAAGTTGCTTGTGGCAAACTAGTAGGTGATAAGGTGTTGTCTATCAAGTATTTATTGTGGTAAGGTTTAATAAACATCAAAATTATGAAAATTGTAGATGGAGAAATTTAGACAAATGAATTTAGCATAGGTTATATTTAGTGGGAGAAGGATACATAACAAGATACCATATGCTCTCTATCATTGATTTACATCATGAAATTTGTACGGACCTCATGAGGGCCTTTGGATTGCCATCACAAAATTTGTTTGTATGGATTGGTATCATTTGAAATTTCATGAAAAGTATTTTCAATATAGTAAGTGGGACAATGAAATATGTCGGCATATTCATAACACAAATAATAACGATCATTAGTGTCTGTTCTTTTTTCTTTTATAGTGTATTAAAAAGATTGTAGAGGAAGAAAATCGAAGTAGGAGGGATCTTATTAAGTATGTAAAAGGGATTATTAGACCAAATTGGACCAATTGCCCTACCATCCTCCCTCTCAAGTGTACACGATGTGTTCCATGTGTTGCTCAGAAAGTATATAACGGACCTTACTCACGTGATAGACTATGAGCCCCTTTAAATTGACGATAACTTGAATTATGCGAAAAAATCTGTAAGGATCTTGATTCGTGAGGTGAAAGCTTTACGAATGAGGGATATTGCATTTGTCAAGGTACTGTGGCAAAACCACCAGACAGAAGAAGCCACGTGGGAACGAGAAGATGAGTTAGGAGAGAAATATCCTAAGTTAATACAGGGGTTTAACACTTTCGAGGATGAACGTGTGGGTATATAATGTAATGTAACAAAAAAAAATGGCACTCGCAAGAAACACGAGATTTCCAACGAGGGCCATGAATCTCGCACCGCAACCGCTCCCCCTATGCCTTCATAACTTCCCTCATGCCACTCCATCACAGCAAACCTTCAAGAGAGAAAGAAAAGAAAAAAGAGAAGAAAGAGAGAGCGAGAAAAGAAAGGGAAACATAATGAAGAAAGAAGTTGGAAACACGTCAGAAAATCTCGTTTTGTGGTCTCATCGGTGACGATAACACGAAGGGAGGCTCATCGTGTGAGATCTCACATCAGTTGGGGAGAAAAACGAAGCATTCTTGGTAAGGATGTGGAAACATCTTCCTAGCATACACGTTTTAAAAATATTGAGAGAAAACTCGAAAGGGAAAGCCCAAAGAGGACAATATCTGCTAGCGGTGGGCTTGGGCTGGGCTTGGGCTGTTACAAATTGTATCAGAGCCCGACGTTGGAAAATGTATCAATGAGGAGGATGAGCCTCGAAGAGGGGTGGATACGAGGTGGTGTGCTAGCAAGGATGCTGGGTCCTGAAGGAAGGTGGATTGGGGGTATCACGTCGATTGGAGAAGGGAACGAGTGTCAACGAGGATGTTGGGCCTCGAAGGAGGGGTGAATTTTTAGATCCCACATTGGTTGGGGAGGAGAATGAAACATTCTTCATAAGGGTGTGGAAACCTCTGCCTAGCATACGCATTTTCAAAACCTTGAAGAGTATCTCGGGAAAGCCCCTTAGGCTGCTACAAAAAGAAACATTATGAGAGTGAATAGCAGCCGTGTGGTGGCCGAAAATTAAACGTAAAGGCGACGACAGAAGAGAGAAGTTGGTTGGAGATTAGGGTTACGAATTCACGTGACAATCTAGCGGAGAAGACAAAGGTATCAAGACGGATCTCGACTTGGAGCTTACCTAGCAACCCATGACCCAGTGTGGCGACACAGTAAGAAGGCTCGGCCCATGAAATCATACCCATGGCCCACGTCTGATTACGCAGCCCTCAGCCAACGCACACGCCCACAATCCAACTCAACCCAATAGAAGACGCTTGCGACCCGACATACGCTCGCGGCCCAGTGAGCCACACAGTGCAACGAATACCTGCACGCCCGAGAACGTAACCCGACCAAACTCAAAGGCCTGCGCGTGTTCTAGCCTTCTTGTACGTGCGTGACGAGTGTAACTCACTCGGCTCATCTCCGACTCAAAAACAGCTTATTAGACTATGGTCTTAGATGCTGTTATGATGTTATATGATGATGTGAGGATATACATGATATGATGACATGATGATGATGATGCATGAAAACATGATGATGTAAGATGAATGATGATGAGATGACTTAATATGATGATATTTCATATTAAGATTATGTGTATGTAATAAATGCCATGATGCATTATGACAACGCATTTTCTAAGACACAATCCTAATTGTTGTTAACGATGATGAACGTATGAAGGCCAATGTCTCCATGTTACTCGGGTAATGTGTGAATGATGTATAGGATTGTGTCATAAGAATAATTTAAAGATGAAAACTATAAGGACCTCATGCATTTTGTGTACATATACATCATGTTATTCTTCATTTATGATGATGAATATAGACGCGCACACGATTATGATGATGATGATCATGCCTCGCATGTCACTCGGGGATCTGCTGACCTCCAGACATCGTTACGGACGACTAGCTCGACTATGATGGGTCCAGGAGGGTGTGATTCGCCTGGGGATCCACGCTCGCACACGTGAGTCGTGTGTAGGGAAGTACTACACATCCAATTCGTCAAGACTGGAGGCCACCCCTATGATGGTTTTAACGATAGGTTCCTAGATCATGAGTTGCATGTGTTTGTATTCCCTGACTCCAATAGTGGGGTCACTTACACAGTATTTCTTAAAATACTCAAGCCGGTTGCTACTTCAATTTCAAGTAAAGGCAAGGCACCCCTATACGGCTGATTTCTGCATCGCAATTTGAGACCATAACACATGCATAGGGTAGCTACTTATTTTCTTAGACTTAGGTTAGAATAAGGTGTTTTTAATTTTAACACTTATTTATTTCATTTATTATTTCGTTGTGTCGTTTCAAAGATGTTTTCTAACACATAAGTCCATGGAAGTATTTTAAGATGAAGTTTATGTTTTATTATATAATTTACATGCTTATTTTCGCACAAAATGGTTACGTTATGATGACGGTAACGACTCTAGGTAAGTAAAAATTTACGATCGTTACAAATCTAAAGTCGAATCAAGTCAAAAGTAGGAGTTTCGAGAAGCCTCCAAGAACGGTAAGAAAATATGTTTTAGCCAACTTTGGCCGTGAACAAATTTGCATATATTTGATGAAAACTTCCAAGAAAAATATGTTAATGTAGATGGAATATAACTCTACAACTTTCATGAAATAACCCAATAGAGATGGATTCTATATAAAAAGATAAAAAAAGAGAAAGAGTTCGAATTTCCTAATAATTTGGAAATCCAATTTCGTAGGCAAACAGGGGGAGGACGCGTGTCGCACAACGAGTGGAGAGGCGCGGCTGGCCAAGAAGTAGACACATGGCGCACTTGATTGGAAGATGGGAGTGTTGTGATCTATGCTCTGGGTGCTAGATGGACGTTATTAATCTGTTGTGCAAGTATGTAGGGATTTCCTGTGTTTACTTGATCTATAAGAATATTATTTTATTAAACTTTCAAGAACGTTTAGGTCATGAGTTTTGTGTACTAGGTAACCGATAGATTATCTCCCTAGAAAACATACATATATCAGAGTAAGTAAGGCGGCAGAACTAAAGTGGTTACGCAACATCTTAGGTCACGTTACTAGTACGCTGATCACCCTAAGATCGTTAACGGCGATCAGAGATCTAGGTGCATCCCAAAATTTGGCTTAGCTACGAGGAGATAATCACGAGCGATCTAGAAATTTTTGTTGCGACCAAATCCGCATAGATGCCCTAGAACCTAATATATCTCCACGACACCCAAGATATACTACATGAGTACACGATATAAGGAGCTTCCACTATGTGTATAATAACCTGCCTTGAGAAGGGACGGAGGAGTACATTAGTGGATGACATGAGAAATTGCTACTATTTTTACAATAACCCGCATTGAGAGTGGATGAGGGACTACATAAGTAGATAGCACGAGGAATCACTATTGTGTGTATGATAACCCGCCTTTAGAGGGGACGAGGGACTAAACAAGTAGATGATTGATGATAAAATATTGTGTGTAGAATAAACCTGCTAGAGAGTGGACGAGGGACAACATAAGCATTATAGTGAGAAACTACTCTTGTGTGTGGAGGAAACCTGCTCTGAGAGAAGATGAGGGACTACACAAAGAGAATAAATTATGATAGTTACTAGTGTGGTGTGAGGTAACATTCATGGGATACCTGAACTAGGCTGAACTTCTTAGGACTCTATGACAAGCCCGTGAAAACATATTAGGTTAAGGATGCGATGAGAGCCTACAAGTAGGGTTGCTTACTGAGTACTTTATACTCACTTCTTTCTCATTTTCTTTTTCAAGTACCAGTCAAGGTGGGGAGGTGCTTGGGCTCTTCACTATCACTGAGAGGTGTCGACCCGAGGGGTCTATTTTGTATTTCGTTTTGGGTTGTCGCTTGTATTGGTTTTTCCCACACCCGTTCTCCGTTTGTAAATAACCAGAACAATACCTGTTTTGTATCCCTATTATTTTAGATTTTGGCAATGGTATTGTTTGATTTTAAATGGCCCTCAATTCTACCATATATTAATTTTCTTTTTTTATTTTATCTTTATTCTTTTATTTCCATTATCTTCTTTTCGTTGTGGTCCCATTTTTCGAAACCTAAAAAATTGAGTTGAGTCATTAAATTTGACTATATATCTTTTAATTTGTTTTATATGAATCGAAAATAATGAGTGGAAGATGGATAGATTAGATGAAAAAAGAGATATAGATAATAAGGTTTATTTCATTGATTGATGAAAGAGCATAAGTGTGCATAATTCATTTCGTATAGAGTAGGTAGGAGAGGGAATTAGTTTGGTTGGCAAAGCTTGTAAGATTTGCATTCCCAAACGCCAAGGAGCGGAACAAAAACTTCACATTCATAATATTGAGCTACGCATACGCCATTGATTACGGCTTCCACTTCCATCTTAAAGTAATAGAGCTTCCCGTTCAACGACACTTGGACTCTAGCATCTATCAAACCCTTCAACTTCAGCTGGAGCCCTAACGCCTGGGCAATAAAATTCAGTGCAAATTGTGCAATTCCAAGAATAATTTGGTCGGCCAAATTCCCAATCGGTTCGAAAATTCCAAGCTTATTTCCGCCTACTTGTCCGATCGAATCCACCACACCTCCTATGAGTCCAAAGGTCATCTTGAGCTTTGATGGATAGAGTAACTCTAATATATTAAGAAACCTTCGTAATTCTACTACTTTGCTTTGTTTTGCCTTATGTCAATTGTTTACCACTTTCACCTTTATATATACATATGCTACTCCTTCTTCATCCTCAACTTATGAATCCGCGTACATTACATTTTTTTAATCTAATTCCTAACATAAAAAAATAGTTTCATAGCTATCTCTACATATCTAGATAAATAGATAATTTTGAATATAATTCAATTTCTTTCGACATATCATCAAGTTGGTAATATATATCTTAAATAGACCATATCAATTTTTTATTTTATATTGCAAATAAGACCCTTCAACTTTGCTAAAAATGAACTTATATATTAAAATTTTTTATTTACTTAGTTTTATCTGTAAATTAAAAATAGAACTTTAATTTATCAATGTTTTTATTTTTATGAAAACCTCTCCAATCTAATTGTTTTCTCTAACTTTTAGAATTAAAAAATGTAAATAAAAGTAAAAGATTATTTTCTTTCTTTATCGGTCAAATAAATATAACTTGGCATAAATTGTCACATCATTTAAAAGAGGGGAATAAAAGGTAAACGTAAATTAGTAGAGATTTAGATGCACGTGTGAGGTGACTTTATTTAATTTACTAAGAAAAAAAAGACCCAAAAGAATTATGCACTTAAAAAACTTTTAATTAAGTAAAAGTGTTTTTTTATTTTATATAAATTTTATCTTTATACTCTAAGCCATCGTGAACTTTGCTTTAAAACTTTAACAGATTCCTTTATATCCAAAGCCTTAAATTCTTTACTTAGAATTTAGACTTAATAGTTTTTTTTTTTTTTTTTTTTTTTTGTATATAACGAAATTTAAAAAAAAAAAAAAAAAAACTATAATTGGTGAATCAGTTAGTTCTTATTTTGTTACAGTAGATACATACATTTTAAAATTGAGATTAGAGTCAAAATTAAAAATATGTGAAAGAAATGAAAGAAAGTATAGAAGGGAAGAATGTCTAGAAGTAAATTTAACCATTATTAATTTAACAAAAATTAAAACATCGTAAATTTTAGTTTATCGTCGACATAAAGAACAAATTAGAATTTAGAATTTAATTCCATTTGTTTACATGAAGTTGCTTGTGGCAAACTAGTAGGTGATAAGGTTTTGTCTTTCAAGTATTTATTGTGGTAAGGTTTAATAAACATCAAAATTATGAAAATTGTAGATGGAGAAATTTAGACAAATGAATTTAGCATAGGTTGTATTTAGTGGGAGAAGGATACATAATAAGATACGATATGCTCACTATCATTGATTTACATCGTGAAATTTATACGGATCTCATGAGGACCTTTGGATTGCCATCACAAAATTTGTTTGTATGGATCGGTATCATTTGGAATTTCATGAAAAGTGTTTTTAAAATAGTAAGCGGGAGAATGAAATATGTCGGCATATTCATAACACAAATAATAATGATCATTAGTGTCTGTTTTTTTCTTCTACAGTTTATTAAAAAGATTGTAGAGGAAGAAAATCGAAGTAGGAGGGATCTTATTAAGTTTGTAAAGGGATCTTATTAGACCAAATTGGACCAATTGCCCTTCCACCCTCCCTCTCAAGTGTACACGATGTGTTCCATGTGTTGCTCAGAAAGTATATAACGGACCTTACTCACGTGATAGACTATGAGCCCCTTCAAATTGACGATAACTTGAATTATGTGAAAAAATCTGTAAGGATCTTGGCTCGTGCGGTGAAAGCTTTACAAATGATGGATATTGCCTTTGTCAAGGTACTGTGGCAAAACCACCAGACAGAAGAAGCCACGTGGGAACGAGAAGATAAGTTAGGAGAGAAATATCCTAAGTTAATACAGGGGTTTAACACTTTCGAGGATGAACATGTGGGTATATAATGTAATGTAACAAAAAAAATGGCACTCGCAAGAAACACGAGATTTCCAACGAGCGCCATGAATCTCGCACCGCAACCGCTCCCCCTTTGCCTTCATAACTTCCCTCACGCCACTCCATCACAGCAAACGTTCAAGAAAGAAAGAAAAGAAAAAAGAGAAGAAAGAGAGAGCGAGCAAAAAGAAAGGGAAACATAATGAAGAAAGAAGTTGGAAACATGTCAGAAAATCTCGTTTTGTGGTCTCATCGGTGACGATAACATGAAGGGAGGCTCGTCGTGTGAGATCCCACATCAGTTGGGGAGAAGAACAAAGCATTCTTGGTAAGGATGTGGAAACCTCTTCCATACACGTTTTAAAAATATTGAGAGGGAGCTCGAAAGGGAAAGCCCAAAGAGGACAATATCTGCTAGCGGTGGGCTTGGGCTGGGCTTGAGCTGTTACAAATTGTATCAGAGCCAGACGCTGGGAAATGTATCAACGAGGAGGATGAGCTTCGAAGGGGGTGGACACGAGGTGGTGTGCTAGCAAGGACGCTGGACCCTGAAGGAAGGTGGATTGGGGGTTTCACGTCGATTGGAGTAGGGAACGAGTGCCAGCGAGGATGTTGGGCTCTAGAGGAGGGGTGGAGGAGAATGAAGCATTCTTCATAAGGGTGTGGAAACCTCTGCCTAGCATACGCATTTTAAAAATCTTGAGGATAATCTCGGGAAAGCCCCTTAGGCTGCTACAAAAAGAAACATTATGAGAGTGAATAGCAGCCGCGTGGTGGCCGAAAATTAAACGTAAAGGCGACGACAGAAGAGAGAAGTTGGTTGGAGATTAGGGTTACGAATTCACGTGACAATCTAGCGGAGAAGACAAAGGTATCAAGACGGATCTCGACTTGGAGCTTACCTAGCAACCCATGACCTAGTGTGGCCACACAATCAGAAGGCTCGGCCCATGAAATCATACCCATGGCCCACGTCTAATTATGCAGCCCTCAGCCAACGCACACGCCCACAATCCAACTCAACCCAATAGAAGACGCCTGCGACCCGACATATGCTCGCAGCCCAGTAAGCCACACGGTGCAACAGATACCTGCATGCTCGAGAACGTAACCCAACCCAACTCGAAGACCCGCGCGTGTTCAATTCTTTTTGTACGTGCGTAACGAGTGTAACTCACTCGGCTCGGCTCCGACTCAAAAATAGCTTATTAGATTATGGTCTTAGATGATGTTATGACGTTATATGATGATGTGAGGATGTACATGATATGATGACATGATGATGATGATGCATGAAAACATGATGATGTAAGATGAATGATGATGAGATGACTTAATATGATGATATTTCATATTAAGATTATGTGTATGTAATAAATGCCATGATGCATTATGACGACGCATTTTCTAAGACACAATCCTAATTGTTGTTAACGATGATGAACGTATGAAGGCCAATGTCTCCATGTTACTCGGGTAATGTGTGAATGATGTATAGGGTTCTGTCATAAGAATAATTTAAAGATGAAAACTATAAGGACCTCATGCATTTTGTGTACATATGCATCATGTTATTCTCCATTTATGATGATGAATATAGACGCGCACACGATTATGATGATGATGATCATGCCTCGCATGTCACTCGGGGATCTACTGACCTCCGGACGTCGTTACGGACGGCTAGCTCGACTATTATGGGTCCAGAAGGTTGCGATTCATCTGGGGATCCACGCTCGCACACGTGAGTCGTGTGTAGGGAATTACTACGCATCCAATTTGTCAAGACTTGAGGCCACCCCTATAATGGTTTTAACCATAGGTCCCTAGATCATGAGTTGCATGTGTTTGCATTCCCTAACTCCAATAGTGGGGTCACTTACACAGTATTTCTTAAATTATTCAAGCCAGTTGCTACTTCAATTTCAAATAAAGGCAAGGCAGCCCTATACGGCTGATTTTCACATCACAATTCGAGACCATGACATATTCATAGGGTAGCTACTTATTTTTTTAGACTTAGGTGCGAATAAGGTGTTTTTAATTTTAACACTTATTTATTTCATTTAGTATTTCGTTGTGTCGTTTCAAAGATGTTTTCGAACACGTAAGTCCATGGAAGTATTTTAAGATGAAGTTTATGTTTTATTATATAGTTTAAATGCTTATTTCCGCACAAAATGGTTACATTATGATGACGGTAAGGATTCTAGGTAAGTAAAAATTTACGATCGTTACAAATCTAAAGTCGAAACGAGTCGAAAGTAGGAGTTTCGAGAAGCCTCCAAGAACGGCAAGAAAATATGTTTTAGCCAACTTTGGCCGTGAACAAATTTGCATATATTTGATGAAAAATTCCAAGAAAAATACGTTAATGTAGATGGAATATAACTCTACAACTTTCATGAAATAGCCCAATAGAGATGGATTCTATATAAAAAGATATAAAAAGAGAAAGAGGTCGAAGTTCCTAATAATCTGGAAATCGAGATTTCGTAGGCAAAACAGGGGTTGGACGCATGTCGCACAACGAGTGGAGAGGCGCGGCTGGCCAAGAAGTAGACACATGGCGCGCTTGATTGAAGATGGGAGTGTTGTGATCTGCGCTCAGGGTGCTAGATGGACATTATTAATCTATTGAGCATGGATGTAAGGAGCGTATGTGTTTACTTGATCTATAGGAATATTCTTTTATTAAACTTTCATGAACGCTTAGATCATTATTTTTGTGTACTAGGTAACCGACAAATTATCTCCCTAGTAAAACATACATATATCAGAGTAAGTAAGACAGCAGAACCAGAGTGGTTATGCAACGTCTTAGGTCACGTTACTAGTACGCTAAGTGTCACACTCGCGGTTTCTAGGTAGCGGATTTGGCGATTGTGCGGCACCCACTCTCAGCACTGAGTGGGTCAAGCCTACTTCGAGTCACGTTGCCTACGGTCGGGCAACGTGAATACAAACCTCGGGTCTCGATTTCAAGAGAAGATTTTAGAAAGCGGGGGAGAGAGGTTTTGGAAACAGAGTTTTGAAAGCAAGAGAGAGAGAGAGAGAGTGGTGTTATATGGGAATGTAAGCAAAAAAGACAACAACAACGGCTTACTGCATATAACTATCGGGTAGGGAGAAGTTGACAACTAGTCGTATCCCCCTATAGTACATTTTGAGGCATTTCATGTCTACCAGGCGTAGCCATGACATCGTCAAACGTCATACTCATAAAGAAAATAAGAAAGAAACAATACAACCTGAAAGCGATAAAAGAAAGCAATAAAGAAAGCGATAAAGTAGTACAAGGCAAAGGTTTTGGCGTGTCACGGGCATTCGGCCATGGGCGACATACCTTGGACAAGCATGACCGTGACATCCTCCTCCACTTAATTGGTTGACGTCTCTGTCAACCGTCTCATTTCTTCGAACTGTGCAATCTGCGGTGCGGCTGTCTTCAGGTCTTTGACACGTTCCCAGCTGATTTCATCTTCTGGAAGTCCTTTCCATTTGACTAAAAATTCCTGTAAGTTACGCTTAGGTTTGCCAATGCGACAGGTTCGTTCGGCCAAAATTTCTTCTACTTCCTTCTTACTCGAGTCCTTCATCGTTACTGATGGTCGTGTCACTTGGTTGCGCTGTTGGTCGTCGTCGTCTGGATGGTATGGCTTGAGGTTGCTTACATGGATGACAGGGTGGATTCTCATCCATGTAAGTAGTTGGAGACGATACGAGGTCCTTTCAACTTTCTCAATGACTTCAATTGATCCCTCGTATTTTCGCACTAGTCGCTAGTCCCGATTCCCCCGAAATCTAAATTGTTCTAATCCCAGCTTGATCATGACTTGGTCACCAGCTTGAAACTCTAATGCTCTTCGTTTGCGGTCTGCCCACTTCTTCATTCTTCTAGAGGCTTTCTCTAAGTATTCTCATGCTATTTCAGAGGTTTGCTTCCACTCTTTGGTGAAGTTGTACGCTTGAGGGCTTCTCCCAGAATAAGGGTGGTCAATGACATGGGACATGAGTGGTAGTCTGCCGCATACTATTTCAAAAGGGCTTTTCCCTGTCGACGAGCTTTGTTGGCAATTGAAGCTAAACTGAGCAACATCGAGCATCTGGACCCAATTTTTCTGTCGCGCATCGATAAAATGACGTAAGAACTCCTCAAGCATACTGTTGAACCTTTCTGTTTGTCCGTCAGTTTGGGGGTGATAGCTCGAATAGACGTTTAGGTTCGACCCCAATAGCTTGAACAATTCAGTCTAGAAGGTCCCTGTGAATCTCGGATCGCGATCGCTGACAATGCGGGTAGGAATGCCCCACAACTTGACTACGTGTCGGAAAAATAATTGTGCGGTCGCTTCAGCCGAGCATGACTTGCGGGTTGGGATAAATGTGGCGTATTTGGAGAATCTGTCGATGATGACCAAGATTGACTTTCCCACGGTCGGGACGGGACAGGTAGAGGTTCTAGTAGTCAAGCAATTTTGTTTCGTTCCACCTTGTCTTGTTGGTAGATAAGACAGGTCTTTGTAAACTGTATCGCATCGTCGCGGAGGTTCGGCCAATAGTACCCCCTTTTTAGGAGGGCATAGGTTCTCTGCCACCCGTTGTGGCCCGCCCATGGTGTGTCGTAGCATTCTTTTAGTAGGAGTCTCCTCAAGTTTCCCGAACGGGGGACGTAAAGACGATTTCCTTTGGTGAAGAGTAAATTGTCTTCGACCCAAAACTGGCGAGTCTTCCCCTCTCTGGCTAGCTGCATGATGGCCTGAGCAGCCGGGTCTTCGGCTAGGTGTTCCTTGCTACTTTCCATATTGTTCCGCTCAACTTACTTGCTTGTAGATGAGCTAACATGTACAGGGTCGCATGTTCGCTCTTTCGACTTAGGGCGTCTGCAGCTTGGTTTGCTTTGTTGACTCCTGCCGATTGAGAGGAAAACGTCGACGGAGAAAAACAGGCCGAAGGAAAACTTCTTCGAAGAAAAAGGATAACAGAAAACAAAGGAGAGAATATTTGCCTAAGACTCGATGCTATGTCATTCCTCATTAGTTGGGATATTTAAATAACAAAATACATCTAAAAATGGAACGAAGTGGGAAACTTGCTTCCACTCGACGTGTACTCAGTCCGTGGTGTTGCAAACTCCACTGGTTTAGGGCGTGCAGCTGGAGTTGTGGTTGGGGCTGGCATAGGCGTGCCTGGTGCAGCTACTGGTGGCAGTGACAGTTCCTGATGCTTCGTTCCTCCTTCTCCCGGCTCGATGATGAGGTACTTCCACCGTGAATTGATTTGGGTTTCGATCTGCCTCGGTCACGTTGTTCCGTGCGACACGTGAGCTCGCCCCCCCCCCCCCCCACAGGTGAAGACGACCTTCAACCCCCATCATTACCGCCTCTCCCTAGAATCTCCTAGACTTCACGTTGGCGATTGATTGAGGAGTTAGGCGGCCATCATTCTGCCTTCTCCCTAGAATCTCCCGAGCATCCCGGCCGTCATTCAACAAAGACCTTGTTGTCCCGACCTTCATATACCTCCTTTGCAGCTCGAGGACCCATTGCTCTCGTCGGTGTTGCCGCGGAGCTTTAGGACTTGTCAGCATCGGGTACTACACGGTGACAGTTGCCTCCCCCTGATCACTCGCTCGACGACGACAACTTGACGTCCGTCTTTGCTGCATCGGCCTCTTTATGGCGATGATGGAGATGCCGACACTCGGCGGCGGCTTGGAGGAGAGTGAGCAAGCCTGCTCGGGATGGACCCCACACAATGTGTGTATTTTTGTGCTTTGCATTTTCTTCTACTTTAACCTAAGACCTATGTGTTATTAGGTTGACACTCTAACCACTTGAGCTACTCAACTTGATTGTTGATAAAGTTGGCTCCTCCGCAATGATATACCACCGATGGATTAAACCAGGCTCTGATACCACTTGTTTGACTCCTGACGATTGAGAGGAAAACGTCGACGGAGAAAAACAGGCCAAAGGAAAACTTCTTCGAAGAAAAAGGATAACGGAAAACAAAGGAGAGAATATTTGCCTAAGACTCGATGCTATGTCATTCCTCATTAGTTGGGATATTTAAATAACAAAATACATCTAAAAATGGAACGAAGTGAGAAACTTAATTCAGGTGCTTCCCCTCGACGTGTACTCTCCACTCACCTTAATTGTGTGGGTTTAAAGTTACCTAAAGAATAGTTAACTAAAAATTAGGGATCACATTCCCTCAAAGATAGGGATTTATCTAACATGCTTTACCTTGCCTGTGTTTGAACTGGAAGTCAAATTCAGCCACGCACTCCTGCCAACGTGCTTGCTTCGACGATAACTTGGGTTGGTCAAAGAAGTGACATATGGAGCTGTTGTCTGTCTTGACTACAAACTTGGCTCCGAGGAGGTACTGTCTCCAAGATCGTAAACAGTGGACCACTGCCAGCATTTCTTTCTCGGATGCTGCGTACCTTCTTTCTGCATCGTTGAGCTTCCGACTCTCATATGCAATGGGGTGTCCCTCTTGCAGTAGAACGCCCCCTAGGGCGAAGTCTGAGGCATCCGTCTCGACTTCGAAGGGTTTTGTCACATCAGCAATCCCTAAAACTGGCCCTTCCATCATGGCGTTCTTCAAGTTGTGAAAGGCTTCTTGACACCATGCAGTCCAGCTCCACTTGTTTCCCTACTTTAATAGCTCGGTCCAGGGCTCTGCGCGCTTCGAGAATCCTTCAACGAATCGCCGATAGTAATTTGCCAACCTAAGGAAGAAGCGTACTTCTGTCACTGAGGAGGGGGTCTTCCACTCCATGATGGCCTTGACTTTCTCCTCTTCCATCCCTACCTTGCCTGCTTCTATTACGTGTCCAAGGAAGTTGATTCGCTGTTGTGCAAACGCGCATTTTTCCCTCTTCACGTATAATTGGTGTTCTCTCAGCTTTTCGAAAACTAACTGCAGGTGGTGTTCATGCTCTTCCATGGTGGGACTGTAGACCACTATGTCGTCCAAATAGACTACCACGAATTTATCGAGATATTCGTGGAAGACTTGGTTCATCAGGGTGCAGAATGTGGTCGGGGCATTAGTCAACCCGAAAGGCATGACTAGGAATTCAAAGGCCCCATATCTGGTGACGCAAGTCGTTTTGGGCACATCTCCTTCAGCAATTCTAACTTGATAATATCCCGACCTTAGGTCGAGTTTCGAGAAGTACTTTGCGCCGTGTAGTCGATCGAACAAGTCGGTAATGATGGGTAGAGGATATTTTTTCTTGACAGTGATTTTGTTTAGGGCGCGGTAGTCTATGCATAGGCAAAGACTCCCATCCTTCTTCTTCTGAAATAACACTAGGGCTCCGTAGGGGGCTTTCGCAGGTCTAATGAACCCGGCAGTAAGTAGTTCATCCAGCTGCTTTCATAGCTCCGCTAACTCAGGTGGAGCCATTCTATAAGCATTCTTTGCCGGAGGTTTTGACCCCGATATCAATTCAATCTCGTGGTCTATGCCTCGACAAGGTACTGGCATTACCTCGCAGTACTCCTCTAGTACATGCTGTATTTCTACGGGAACGATGTCAACCGTTCCCTCAGTTTCCACCAACGGAATGGCCATGAACGTTGGTTCATTACGTGCAAGACCACGTTTAAGTTGGAGCGCCAAAAGCATCTTGATTCCATCGGGCTGTTTGATGTTTGTCTGAACAACAGTTGGAGTTGACCCTGTTATGACTAGGCAATTGGCCAAGGGGATGGGGATCACCTTATGTTCCAAAAGGAATTCCATGCCGAGTACCACATTAAAGTCATCCATTTTGACGATTACAAAGTCCACCAAGCTACTCCATGTTCCCAACTTAAGTGTCGTCTTTCTTGCTATTCCGACAATCGGTAAGGCCGCAGAGTTGACGGCCTTCATCTTCCCCAAGTCTCGGTACCATTTGATGTTCAACTGATTCACTTCCGTCTTGGTCATGAAGTTGTGGGTGGCTCCTGAATCGACCATCGTATTCTTGGCCAACTTGTGATTCACCCATGCTTCCACATACATGAGACCTTTTTCGATCGGCTCTCGTTCCCTTGTCGTCTTTTGAAGTGCGGATAGGAACTTTAAGGCTCCCATCTGAGGTGTTTCTACGTTCACCCCTTTCTCAGCTTCTTTGCCCTCGGATTTTGTATCCGCGTCTGCGTCTAATGCGGCTTGAATTGCCTGTAGTGATGCCCTCTTTGGACATTCGTACACCCTGTGGTTCCCTTTACATAGGAAACAAGAGAGAGGTGGTCGATTGAAGAGGTTCTGATTGTGAGGTCCTTTGCCTAAGACGCCAGTCCCCTATTGGGGTTGTTTTGTCTCAACTCCTCCGATCCTCAATTTGTCTCCTCCTCCCATTCTGGCGAGATTAGAGGTGTGGTTGCGATTACCTCCGCTTGAGGAGCCTTGGTTTTGCCTTGTCTCTTGGGGTTGTTCGTTGTTCAAGTTGAACAGTCATTCGGCCATAGCATAGGCCGTGGAGAGATCTTCTATGTCGTGTTCGTATAGTTTAGACTTCGCCCATGGCTTCAGTCATTCTGTGAACTGGAAGATCTTATCTAGCTCAGACATCTGTCAAATGTCTAACATGAGTAACGAGAACTGTTTGACATATTCTCGAATACTACTCGTGTGTTTAAGGTCACGTAATTTTCTTCTGGCCATGAGCTCAACATTCTTTGGGAAGAATTGAGATCGAAGCTCCTGTTTTAGTCTCTCCCAAGTGTCTATTGTGCATCGGCCCTCTTGGATGTCTACATACTTCAACCGCCACCACAATTTCGCATCCTCAGCTAGATGCATGGTGGCCACAGTGATCTTTTCTTCCTCTGTCTCAGTGTCAGTTGCTTTAAAATACTGCTCAAGGTCGAAGATATAATTCTCTAAGGCCTTGGCATCCCGAGCCCCGGAGAAGGGCTTAGGTTCAGGAAGTTTGACCTTGTTAGGTCACGTTGTCCTCAGGGTAGGGGTTTGGTTCTCCACTGTCCTTACGACAACGTTTACTTTGGCGCTTATGTCTGCCATTTCTACCCTGACTACATCGAGGGCTGCCTTCGCATCATCAGATAATTCCGTGACTATCTGAAACATCGCTTTTTGGGAGCTATCCAGTCCATCGACTCGCTCCTCAATCAAGCCAGCAGAGCCTGTCGAGCTGTCTCCTCGCTCGAAACCACCATTCTTTGTAGTTTTTGTTTCTAGGTTTTCCATTCGATACATTATTTCTTGAATGGGTAAGCCATCCAGTCGACCCTTTATTGCGTCAACGACGAGGATCTTGTCAGCAAGTTCTTTCACTCACTCATCTAGAAATCGAATACTGTCGGGGACTTCCCGCAAGTACTGCATCTGTTCTTCTATTTCGACTAATCTGTCGACGTGGGACTTGTTCAACTGTTTAGTCGAAGACATGTCTACTGGTAACTTTGGAGCCAATTAGGCTCTGATACCAACTGTCACAATCGCGGTTTCTAGGCAGCGGATTTGGCAGTTGTGTGACCCCCACTCTCAGCACTGAGTGAGTCAAGCCTATTTTGGCAATGGTATTGTTTGATTTTAAATGGCGTGCAATTTTACCGTATTTTAATTTGCTTGTTTTTATTTTATCTTTATTCTTTTATGTCCATTATATTCTTTTTGTTGTGGACCCATTTATCGAAACCTAAAAAATCGAGTTGAGACATTAAATTTGATATATCTTTTAATTTGTTTTATATGAATCCAAAACAATGAGTGGAAAATGGATAGATTAGATGAAAAAAGAGATATAGATAATAAGGTTTATTTCATTGATTGATGAAAGAGCATAAGTGTGCATAATTCATTTCATATAGAGTAGGTAGGAGAGGGAATTAGTTTGGTTGGCAAAGCTTGTAAGATTTGCATTCCCAAACGCCAAGGAGCGGAACAAAAACTTCACATTCATAATATTGAGATACGCATACGCCATTGATTACGGCTTCCACTTCCATCTTAAAGTAATAGAGCTTCCCGTTCAACGACACTTGGACTCTAGCATCTATCAAACCCTTCAACTTCAGCTGGAGCCCTAACGCCTGGGCAATAAAATTCAGTGCAAATTGTGCAATTCCAAGAATAATTTGGTCGGCCAAATTCCCGATCGGTTCGAAAATTCCAAGCTTATTACCGCCTACTTGTCCGATTGAATCCACCACACCTCCTATGAGTCCAAAGGTCATCTTGAACTTTGATGGATTGAGTAACTCTAATATATTAAGAAACCTTCGTAATTCTACTACTTTGCTTTGTTTTTCTTTAGGTCAATTGTTTACCACTTTCACCTTTATATATACATATGCAACTCCTCTTCCTTCACCTCCAACTTATGAATTTGCGTACATTACACTTTCGAATCTTATTCCAACACAAAAAAAGAGTTTCATAGCTATCTCTACATATCTATGTAGATAAATAGATAATTTTGAATATAATTCAATTTATTTCTGCATATCATCAAGTTGGTAATATATATCCCTAATTTACCAATATCAAATTTTTTTTTTATATCGCAAATAAGACCCTCAACTTTACTAAAAATCAACTCATATATTAAATTTTACTTTGTTAAAAATTTTGTACAATAATAGAATCACAGTCCACTTTACACCATCTAGATTGTATTTACTTGGTTTTCTCTGTACATTAAAAATAGAACTTTAATTGATCAATGTGTTTATTTTATGAAAACCTCTCCAATCAAATTGTTTTCTGCATACTTTTAGAATTAAAAAATGTAAATAAAAGTAAAAGACGATTTTTTTTTTAAATCTATCAAAGTAAATATAAATTGGCATAAACTTTCACATCATTCAAAAGAGGGTGAATAACAGGTAAACATAAATTGATAGAGATTTAAGATTTAGATGCACGTGTGAGGTGACATAATGTAAATTTTACTTTGTATTTTATCTAAAAAAAAGAGACCCAAAAGAATCACACGCTTACAAAACTTTTGATTAAGTTTTTTTTTAAAATATAAATTTTATCTTTATATTATAAACTTAGCTTTAAAACTTTAACAAATTCCTTTGTATCCAAAGCCTTAAATTTTATTGTTTTATTGCAGGACATAGAATTTAGACCTAGCATAGTGATTTAATAAAAATATATATATATTATATTTTTTTTTTGTAAATTCTTGATCTAGAACTATAAGGAAATTTAAAAAAAAACACTATATTTGGTGAATCAATTATTCTTACTTTTGTTGTGCTAGATACATAAATTTTCAAATTGAGATTAGAGTTAGAAAAAAAAAATTAAAGTTATATATAAAAATACGTAAAAGAAAGGAAAGAAACTATAGAAGAAATGGAAGAATGTCTACTAGTAAATTTAAATTTTAGTTTATCATCGACGTGAGGAACAAATTGGAATTTGGAATTCAATTCCACGTGCTTACATGAAGTTGCTTGTGGAAAACTAGTAGGTGATAAGGTTTCGTCTATCAAGTATCGACTGTGGTGAGGCTTAATCTACATCAAAATTATGAAAATTGTAGATTGAGAAATTTAGACAAATGAATTTAGCATAGGTTGTATTTAGTGGGAGAAGGATACATAACAAGATATCATATGCTCCCTCTCATTGATTTACATCATGAAATTTGTACGTACCTCACGAGGGCTTTTAGATTACCATTACAAAAGATGTTTGTATGGATCGATATCATTTGAAATTTCATGAAAAGTATTAAATAGTAAGTGGGAGAATGAAATATGTCGGCATATTCATAACACAAATAATAACGATCATTAGTGTCTGTTCTTTTCTTCTATAACTTATTAAAAGGATTGTAGAGGAAGACAATCGAAGTCGGAGGGATCTTATTAATTATGTAAAGGGATCTTATTAGACCGAATTGGACCAATGACCCTACCACCCCTCCCTCTCAAGTGTACACAATGTGTTCCATATGTCAATTCTCATAAAGTATATAACGGACCCTACTCACGTGATAGACTATGAGCCCCTTCAGGTTGACAAGAATTTGAATTATGAGAAAAATTCTGTAAGGATCTTGGCTCGTGAGGTGAAAGCTTTACGCACGAGGGATATTGCCTTTGTCAAGGTACTATGGTGAAACTACCAAACCAAAGAAACCACGTGGGATCGAAAAGATGAGTTAGGAGAGAAATATTCTAAGTTAATTTGGGGGTTTAACACTTTGGAGGACGAAAATTATTTTTAGGGGTATATAATGTAATGGAACAAAAAAAAAAAATATAGCACTCGCCGAAAACATGAGATTTCCAGCGGCGTGAATCTCGCACTGCAACCGCTCCCCCTACGCCTTCATAACTCCCCCACACCACTCCATCACAGCAAACGAACAAGAGTAAAAGAAAAGAAACTAGAAACGAAAGAAAGAGTGAGAAAAATAAGGGAAACATAATGAAGAAAGGAATTGGAAACTCGTCAGAAAATCTCATTTTGTGGTCTCATCGGCGACGATAACACAAAGGGAGACTTACTAAGTAGGGAATTTGAAACATAATCATATTAGATGAAATTCATTTTTTCCATATAGAAAAAGTAAATGAGTAATTTTTATAAGTGTTGGTTTCCGAACTTAAACAATAGGGCCTCTAACCCTCACATTGATTTGAGAGAAACTTAATTTATGGTTAGATCATAAGAAAATTGTTCATTAGAGAATTTGTGGTACTTAACATCTCTTGAGAGCCTAACGAAAGAATATATGGCCAAAAATAATGTTGTGATACAAAGTCAGTAAGCATTGTTACGAAATTTGGAAGTTTTAAGTGGGCCAATTAGCAACTGAGTTACGAAATAGACCTCTTGGGAAGCTGTCAGTGGACACTGAAACACCAAATTGAGAGGGCATGGAGCAATGTGAGGAAGAAATACCTAATAGGGGTGAAATTAAGGAAAACTGCAAATGCCACTCCCAATTATGATGGACCATAAGCTACTGTCTTAAGTTATTATGGTCCTAGAACTTAGTTTTAGATCTCGTAGAACAGGGGTTGGCGAGGTACTTCATAATGCACAAACCTTATTCTTGAACTAGACAAGAGGGGTTAGGATATACTTGATATACAGAGTTCAATTGTCACCCACAAGGACCCAGAAGTCATAGACGGTGTACTTCTAAGGTAACTTCGGTTGTGTTTAGTGAGGAGCCATGACCTTATACTGTTCTACCCTAGAAGGGGTGTGAACAGACAGTATACTATTTCTATCTAAAAAGATAATGTGATACGTAGTTTATTGTTCTAACCCGATGAAGGTATAAGAACAGGCAGTTTACTATTTTCGTTTGAAAAAGGCAATGCAACATGCAGTTTACTGATATTAGAAACAAGTAGTTGTTGCCAGACATCACCAGAGAGAACCATTCCGTTAGAACCCAGTAGGTAGACACATATGGAGTACGGTTACCATTTTAAGAGCGAATGAATCCTTAATACTTACGAGATTTACCCTCGGCCTTTTTACATGGGCCACAATGACCCAATGCGCAATTAGCATAAGTTTGATGAAATCTGAAGGCAAATGTAAAACATAGAGCTAAGAGTACCGAAAACCCTTAAGTTATGAACTCTAAGTGGGTTAGATTATTCCTTAGAGGAGGTATGTATAGGGTTTAGGTACTTATGAGTCTTAAGAGACTATCACATACTAGAGCTATAATATATAACTGAGCATATAGCCTAAGTACATGTTATAAGAAATAAGTACAACGAGAGCTTACAAGTAGGTTGCTTACGGAATATTTTTAATACTTACTCTTGTTACACTTTATTTTCAGGTAACGAGTAGAGCACTGATCGTGGTAGGAATGTGTTGGGTCGTGCAGATTTATTTGTATATGGTTTTGAAAAGCTAGTCATTTGTAAATGATTTTTGTAACGGAAGTCGTGCACATGTATGTGTTTAACTTAACTTGTTTTAATGTATTTAAGTTTAACATATTTATATGCTTTGTTTTAAACACGAAAAATTTTACTAAATTTTTACCTTTGTGTCTATGTAACGGTCTGCTTTTTGAAATAGAGAAAGGTGTGTCGTTATAGTTACACCGAGGCACGTCTTGCCTAAGATTCTAATGGCAACTTTGTTGCTAGCTCATTCCCTTACCTAATCTGCCTCGACGATGTTTTCATATTGAGATCGAATAATGAACTGAAAAACAAGTATTCAAGCATGATCGAGGAGGATAAGGAAAAAAAAAAACCTATCCCAACCACAACATGAGGAGAAAAGGTATTATGCCAATGGTGAACTCTTTAATTTGTCAGAGAAAAAATGGCAACGCATCCGAATGATTTCCGAATGATTTTGGCAATGGTATTGTTTGATTTTAAATGGCGCGCAATTTTACCGTATTTTAATTTGCTTGTTTTTATTTTATCTTTATTCTTTTATTTCCATTATATTCTTTTTGTTGTGGTCCCATTTCTCGAAACCTAAAAAATCGAGTTGAGACATTAAATTTGACTATATATCTTTTAATTTGTTTTATATGAATCGAAAACAATGAGTGGAAGATGGATAGATTAGATGAAAAAAGAGATATTGATAATATGATTTATTTCATTGATTGATGAAAGAGCATAAGTGTGCATAATTCATTTCATATAGAGTAGGTAGGAGAGGGAGTTAGTTTGGTTGGCAAAGCTTGTAAGATTTGCATTCCCAAACGCCAAGGAGCGGAACAAAAACTTCACATTCATAATATTGAGCTACGCATACGCCATTGATTACGGCTTCCACTTCCATCTTAAAGTAATAGAGCTTTCCGTTCAACGACACTTGGACTCTAGCATCTATCAAACCCTTCAACTTCAGCTGGAGTCCTAACGCCTGGGCAATAAAATTCAGTGCAAATTGTGCAATTCCAAGAATAATTTGGTCGGCCAAATTCCCAATCGGTTCGAAAATTCCAAGTTTATTACCGCCTACTTGTCCGATCGAATCCACCACACCTCCTATGAGTCCAAAGGTCATCTTGAGCTTTGATGGATAGAGTAACTCTAATAATATTAAGAAACCTTCGTAATTCTACTACTTTGCTTTGTTTTTCCTTAGGTCAATTGTTTACCACTTTCACTTTTATATATACATATGCTACACCTCTTCCTTCACCTCCAACTTATGAATTTGCGTCCATTACACTTTCGAATCTTATTCCAACACAAGAAAAGAGTTTCATAGCTATCTCTACATATCTAGATAAATAGATAATTTTGAATATAATTCAATTTATTTTCGCATATCATCAAGTTTGTAATATATATCCCTAATTTACCAATATCAATTTTTCATTTTATATTGCAAATAAGACACTCAATTTTGCTAAAAATGAACTCATATATTACATTTTGCTTTGTATTTAGTTAGTTTTATTGTAAATTTAAAATAGAACTTTAATGGATCAATGTTTTTATTTTATGAAAACCTCTTCCATCAAATTGTTTTCTCTACAAATGTAAATAA
Source organism: Cucurbita ficifolia (assembly GCA_033971965.1). NCBI lineage: Eukaryota > Viridiplantae > Streptophyta > Magnoliopsida > Cucurbitales > Cucurbitaceae > Cucurbita > Cucurbita ficifolia. Next base: position 64,399 of record CM066964.1, read on the forward strand.
AAGTAAAAGATGATTTTCTTTTTAAATCGGTCAAAGTAAATATAAATTGGCATAAACTTTCACATCATTCAAAAAAAAGGGTGAATAAAAGATAAACATAAATTGGAAGAGATTGAGATTTAGATAGCGTGTGAGGTGCCATGATTTAAATTTACTTTATATTTTATTCAAAAAAAAAAAAAAAAACTCCAAAACAATTATTCGCTTAAAAAAACTTTTAATTAAGTAAAAGTGTGAAGTAATTTTATGTTGGAGAATCTCATAGAAATTTTTCTAGGATGCATGTGAATAAGAACAAAACATGCTTAAAGAACTCGTGTTGATTTATAGGATGGTCTACTCTTAGAAGCGAGAAGTAAGTAATGTCAAAGCTATCAAGTGCCAAATCTAGATTTCGAATCCTAGACATGGATCATTAACTTTTATATATATATATATGAAAGTGAATGTATCTATGCATAGCTAAAGATATTTAGCTACCCAAGATGAAACCATACTAACAAAAACTCGAGACGAGTAACTGGATGAAACTAAGAAAGACTCGAACCAGGGGTGACCTTGTAAAAGGCTTGAAAAACTCTACTATAGACGAGCAACAATAACCTGTGGCATTTGGAGTGCATAGTATAAATTTGTTGTCCATCATTGACACACCAAGTAAAATCTTACATAAACTCACTCATTTTCATACCATAGACAAACACTGCCAAAATTTGAATTCTCCCTTGGATTTTTAAACTAGATAAATAAAGTAAACTCGATCATATTGTTTTTAGTTAATAGTTGCAAATATGAACTTTATATAATCAACAAGAGGTAAGTGCCTATGATAAATAAAGTAAACTCGATCATATTGTTTTTAATTAATAGTCGCAAATATGAACTTTATATAATCAACAAGAGGTAAGTGCCTATGATACTCATAGAACCATCACTTTCGACTTGCTTATGTGCTTTCATCTTCAACATCCGACAGCAGTTCATCTACAAACCAACACACTTCATTTCACTAAATGGAGAATCAGAGATCCGACAATTAATTTCTAGAATAGTGTAGCCTCATGGGACGGTATCAGACTTGTGAGTCCTACATTAGTTGGGGAGGAGAATGAAACACCCTTATAGTAGAAACTTTTCCCTGCCAGACGCGTTTTAAAGCCTTGAGGAGAAGCCCGAAAAGGAAAGCCCAAATAGGACAATATATGCTAACGGTGGGCTTGGACTGTTACAAGACTGGAACAGGTGGTCGTGGGCTCGACTCATCTTGTTGCAAAGGTCTTCTTGAACCATATCTATTTGTTCCTACCTAGGTTAAGCCGATCAGTGGGACTTGAAATTTGGACTCAACATTCTCTAACACACTCATATGTTGGTGACAACAAAAATTGAAGTGAGATTGAGAGGAGGAGATGATATGAATGATTGAAAGGGAGGTCATTTTATAGGGCGGGATTTCATTGCTTCACGGAGTTGGTTGGGGTTTCTGTGGATCAAATTGTTTTCACCTCCTCATTCTCTGTAGCAACTAATTTGGCCAAGTCATTTCTATCTTTAGAAATGTATCTATCCCTTTAACACCCTCCCTTAAACTTAATTATGCAGAAATCAGTTTAGGACTTCACTTCATCTTCTTGATATACATCTTGGATTCTGCACATCCCCATCTTTCTTCTAAGCTTCTCGAACAATGGTTGTTTCAAGGGTTTTTTGTGAATAGGTCTGCGATTTGTTCATCACTTCGGCAAAAGTTGAGTTCAATAATGCCTTCTTTACACAAATCACGCAAGAAATGAAATCGAACATCGATGTGCTTACTCCTTCCATGCAACACAGGATTTTTAGACAACTTAATAGTTGACATATTATCACAATATATAACCGTCGTACCTGGTTGCTTTTGATTAAGAATTTCAAGCATTTTTCTTAACCAGATTGCTTGGCACGAGCATGCTGCTGCTGCCACAAATTCTGCTTCTGTAGTTGAGAGAGTTACAATAGGTTGCTTCTTTGAAGACCAGCAAATAGCTCCTGAACTCATCATGAAAATACTTCCTGAAGTACTTTTACGACGATCATCTATATCACCTGCATAGTCGCTATCTGTATAGCCAACTATCTTCGGATCATCTTCTTTCTTGTAGAATACCCCCAAATCAAAGGTTCCTCTCACATAACGAAGTATCCTTCTTGCTGCATTGAGATGTTTTTCCGTTGGATGCTCCATGTAACGACTTATCATACTAACCGCATACATGATGTCTGGTCTTGTTGAAGTTAAGTACATCAAACTTCCCACAATTTGTTTGAAGTACCTATTATCAACCTCTCGCCCTTCAATATCCTTGTGCAACTTCAAACCCAATTCTGATGGAGTTCCAAATGTGCACTCATCCAATTTAAATCTTTCAAGTAATTCTTGAGCATATTTCTTCTGACAGATAAAGTTACCTGCGGGAGTTTGAGTAACTTCTACTCCAAGAAAATATCTCATCAAACCAAGATCTGTCATTTCAAATTCCTTCATCATGCTCTTCTTAAAAAATTTAAACATTTCTTCATTATTGCCAGTAAATATTAAATCATCAACATATAAGCAAATAATGAGAATGTTACCTCCCTTTTCAGTTTTCACATACAACGTATGTTCATACGGGCATTTAGTGAATCCCATCTTTTCAAAATGAGAATCAATGCGACTGTACCATGCCCTCGGAGCTTGCTTCAAACCGTACAAAGCTTTCTTCAACTTGTATACTTTTTTTCTTCTTTACCTCTTTGAACAAAACCTTCTGGTTGCTCCACATATACCTCTTCTTGAAGCTCTCCATGTAGGAAGGCCGATTTCACATCAAGTTGATAAATAGACCAAGATTTCTGTGCTGCAATAGAAATCATAAGCCTGATAGTATCTTGGCGTGCCACTGGTGCAAATACCTCCTTATAATCAACTCCATACTTCTGCTTGTATCCTTTTGCAACGAGTCGCGCCTTGTACTTATCCACCTCACCGTTTTCATTCAACTTGGTTTTGAAAACCCATTTTACTCCGATTGTTTTCTGCCCTCTAGGGAGATCAGTGAGCTCCCAAGTCTTGTTCTTCTCTATGGATTTGATTTCACTGTCCATAGCTTCCTTCCATTTCTTCTCCTTTACCGCTTCTTCATAGACAATTGGATCACTATCCATAAAGAATGCAAAATAAGTACTATCACTTGATTCATAGTCCATCTCATAATCAACCATCCAATTTGGTCTCTTTCTTGTTCTTGGATTTCTTTGATTATGATCATGATTTTCTTCTACTGGTTCTTCTTGTTGAGCTTGTGATGAGCTCTCTCCATGCTCATAGTGAGGCTGAATAGGGGCTTCAGTTTGTTCTTCAAGATCTACAAGAATCTGCTGATTCACAGTGATCTTTTCTTCCCATGTCCAAGTCTTATTTTCGTCAAAGATTACATCACGGCTTACCACCACCTTCTTTGTCAAAGGATCATAGAGCTTGTATGCCTTGGAAGTCTCGCTTACTCCAAGGAACACACACACTTCAAACTCTTGTCCTCAAGTTTCTTCCTTTTCTCATCAGGAATGTGTGCATATGCTATGCACCCAAAGATTCTAAAGTGGTCTACTGCAGGTTTTCTTCCGCTCCATGCTTCTTGTGGAGTCATATCTCTAACAGAGAAAGTAGGGCTCCGGTTGAGAATGTGAACGGACCACACGACAGCTTCTGGCCAGAATTCCTTCGGGACTTCTCCTTTACTTAGTAAACTTCGAACCATGTTGAGAATGGTCCTGTTTTTCCTTTCGGCCACACCATTTTGTTGTGGTGTATATGCTGTTGTTAACTGCCTCCTTATGCCCTTCTCTTCACAAAATTTAATGAACTCGTTTTTGAACAGAACTCTCCACCTCTGTCAGTTCTTAAAGCCTTGACTCTTCTTCCAGTTTCCGTCTTCATAGTAGCAAAAAAATTTTTAAAGCAATCAAAGGCTTCTGATTTGGCGTGCAGGAAATAAGTCCATGTTTTTCGACTAAAATCATCGATGAGGGTCATGAAATATTTCTTGTCACCATTTGATGCTGGAGAGATGGGACCACATATGTCTGAATGAATCAATTCCAAAATTGCTTGAGCTCTTCTTGATTTTCCGGATGGAAAAGAATTTCTTTCATGTTTTGCTACTACACAGCTCTCGCAAATTTCTGTTGGAGGAGTAATATCTGGCAACCCAGTTACCATCTTCTTTGAAGACAACGTCTTTAATCCTTTGAAGTGTAGATGACCATACCTAAAATGCCAAAGCCAGGTGGTATCTTCTTTCTTCACCATCAAACTTTTGGCAACGATATTTAACGTCAACGGATATAGACGGTTGGTGGTCATCTTCATCTTAGCAATCGATCCTCTTTTGGAGTCATAAATCTCACATTCATCATTTTGGAATGTGATCACATACCCTTTTTCTTGTAACTGACCGATACTAAGTAAGTTGGCCTTCAGATCAGGAATGTAGAATACATTAGAAATGGACTCTACAAAGCCATTTCTAGTCTTGATATCTACGGTTCCTTTCCCCATCACTTGGATAGTTGAATTGTTGCCAAGAGAAACCGTAGTATGAAAATTTTCATCCAGAGTTGAGAAGAATTCCTTACAACCTGTCATATGGTTGCTGCATCCAGAGTCTACGACCCATACACCTTGATCTGCAACCTTCATAGCATGGAATGACATTAACAATGTTTCTTCTTCTCTTCTCTCCACGAAATTGGATTGATCTCTTTTCTCCTTTTGGAGCCTAGTATAGCATTCATTTTTGTAATGTCCAAGGCGTCCACATCTGTAGCATTCCACCTTAGACTTGTCAAAGTGTCTCTTGCCTTTGTTGTCATAATCGTTTCTGACTAGATCTGCTGACCTGCCAACATCTCCACTTCTTTCTCGACTGCCTCTCCCACAACCTCTACCTCTTCTTTGCCATCTACCTCTAGGGCTTGAAGTTTCACCTGGTGTGGATATCTTTAAAGCTGTCATCTCCTCTATTGCACTTGTACGATTGAGTCTCTGTTCATGTACTAATAGGGAGCTCTGGAGTTCATCAATTTGCATCTCTTCGACATTGTTTCCTTCTTCGATAGAACATACAATGTAATCGAACTTTGGAGTTAGTGATCGCAAAATCTTTTCTACGACCGCAACATCCGTAATTGAATCACCATGCATCCTCATTTTACTTGCAAGACTTATAACCTTGCCAATATAATCATTCACCGTTTCTCCCTTTTGCATTTGGAGAATTTCAAAGTCTCTTCTAAGAGCTTGAAGTTGAGCACGCTTTACTCTCGTTGAGCCTTGATACTTCCTCCTCATAGAATCCCAAATTTCCTTGGATGTCTTCTTCTGAAGCATTGTTTCCAAGATAGTCCTATCAATGGACTGAAATAAATAGTTCTTGACCTTCAGATCCTTCAACTTCGATGCTGCCAACAGTTGCTGTTGACCAGCTGAGAGTACCTCGCCTTCATTTGGCTCTTCATAACCCGTCTCCACCATATCAAAAAACTCCTTTGATCTGAGAAAATTTTCCATCAACATCGCCCAATGATCATAGTGACCATCGAACCTCGGGATGGCGGGCTGAATGTAGCTCTCAACTTGTTTTTCTGTTGCCATTATTGCTGCTGCAAGATAGCTCTGATACCAGTTGTTGGTGACAACAAAAATTGAAGTGAGATTGAGAGGAGGAGATGATATGAATGATTGAAAGGGAGGTCATTTTATAGGGCGGGATTTCATTGCTTCACGGAGTTGGTTGGGGTTTCTGTGGATCAAATTGTTTTCACCTCCTCATTCTCTGTAGCAACTAATTTGGCCAAGTCATTTCTATCTTTAGAAATGTATCTATCCCTTTAACATCATATGCAGGGTCTTTTCCCTTGGCTAGACTGCAAACAAACAAAAAATGCAGTGAGGAGGTCTTTCTCATCTTAGCGTTTGGACATGATATCCATGTTGAGGATGGTTGGGAGAGAGTCACGATTTCTTCTGATTTAGAGTTTCATGTCCATTACCCAAATCTTTTCTTTGAGGGCCGCGAACTAATTGTTTGGCTTTTCCTACTTGGGTCGGATCAAATGTTAATGCATGAACTTAGCCTAGGAGAACGTAGTGTTATCTCAAATCAAAGGACGAAGGAACTGATTCATGCAAAACCAAGGAACTACAAATTAGTATGGTTCTCGCTCTAAACACTCTAATGGTTAAGTTAAATTCGAGTTTGTGTAGAGCTAACCAAAAATAGGAATTGCATAACATACCTTGTGTGTGATGATCCTCCTCTTACGTATAGGAAGAGTAGTTTTACCTGCCCAAAGCGTCTAGCCCGAGGCCTTGATCGTTGATCTCACTGATCGCTCAATATACACGATGTATTGATGGCACTCGATTCTCAGGCATGATCTCCACAACTTCAAGCCGAATGAGCACTTTCCTATTTGTAGATGACTCGATTGTGATCTTCCCTCAGCTCTTAGCTGAACAACAAGATAGATAATTCACCCATAACCATATGAAAAATTTAATGTTAAACATTTTAATGAGAAGGCAGACTGGAAATATAATTCACCCTACAAATAATACGTTAAATTTGTTAGAAACCACAATTCTCTACAATGGTATGATATTGTCCACTCTGAGCATAAGCTCTCATGGCTTTACTTTTGGGACTCCCTCCCAACAATTCTCCCCTCGAATAAAGCACACCATAAAATCTCCCCAGAGGCCTATGGAGCCCTCGAATAGCCTCCCTTTAATTGAAGCTCGACTCTTTCTCTGGAGCCCTCGAACAAAGTACTTGAGTCACTTTTGACTACACCTTTGAGGCTAACAACTTCTTTGTTCGACATTTGAGGATTCTATTGACATGACTAAGTTAAGGGCATGGCTCTGATACCATGTTAGGAACCACGACTCTCCACAATGGTATGATATTGTCAACTTTGAACATAAGCTCTCATGGTTTTACTTTTGGTTTCCTCAAAAAACCTCATACTAATGGAGATGTATTCCTTACTTATAAACTCATGATCATCCCTTTAATGCCGACATGGGACATCTCTCCCAACGATCCTCAACAAAATTCACCCCATTGAAGAAGGAATAAAAGGGTGTAAAAAAAATTTAGTAAGACACGATTCAGTTACCTGATCCAACTGCAGCCTGGTTGTTTGATTGCACCAGTTTTCTTAATCAATTCCCTCACGTTGGCTGCTTCTTGCCAACACCCAGCAGTGGCATATATATTTGATAGAACCACGTACACCGATGGATTATCACGTTCTTTCTCTAGAAGGATTCCCGCAACACTTCTTCCTAACCTTAAGTTTCCATGAGCTGCACAAGCACTAAATAATGCCCACCAAACCTGTGTATGCTCTCCATATTGTGCACTTTCTATTGCACTTTCAGCCTGATCAATATACCCCGAACGACCTAGAAGGTCGACGATGCAACATAACTGATCCACACTAGGAACAATGCGATAATATGTCAACATCGCATCGAAAATCTGACCGGCTTCGTCAACTAATCCTGCGTGGCTGCAAGCTGAAAGAACAGTAGTGAATGTGGCTTGATCAGGCATAAATGGGGACATGTCTTGCATAGCCTTGAAACAGCGCACAGCTTCCTTCCCCTGCCCATGTTGTGCATAAGCAGATATTACAGAATTCCAAGATATAATATCCCTTTTGATCATGACATTAAAAACTCTCAAAGACCAATCTAACAACCCACATTTAGAATACATTGTTATAAGGCCATTGCATACAGAATTTTCTGAGAAGTTACCCGATCTGAGAATGTAACCATGAATCTGTTTCCCAATGTCCAAGGTTGAAATGTTTGAACAAATGCTTAGGACAATGCTGAGCGTAAACGTGCTCGGTTTCAGCTTCGACATTATAAGCTCAGAAAAATGCTCCAATGCTTGCAATGGAAGACCATTTAACAAAAATCCATAAATGACTATATTCCAGGAGATCAAATTTTTTGGATTGATTCCATTGAAGACTTGATGAGCCTGTGTAATCTTCCCACACTTCGAGTATGAAGAAACTAATGCGTTTAAGATTTCAATTGCGAGGATCAACCCATTTTTATATACAAAGGCGTGAGCCATCTCCACTATGTTCATGAACTCTGAAACTCCTAATAAGCTTCCAAATGTGAACTCATCTGGCCCAATTCCAGTCCTCTGCATTTGTAGAAAAGTAAGAACAGCTGATTTTCCAAAATTTCCTCGGACATAGCTCGAGATCATGGCATTCCATGAGATGAGATCCTTGTCTCTCAGAGTCTGAAAAACTGCATTTGCTGCCTGAAACTCCCCACAATAAGAGTACATGGTTATGGCCGAATTTGCTACTGAAGTAAAAGATTCAAAGCCTAGCTTAATTGCATTGGAGTGCACTTGTTGAGCAACTCGTACAAATGAACATGAGCTCATAATGCTCACCAAGGTAAGCTCAGTAGGACTTAGAGATGCCCTTTGCATATCTTTGAACATAATCAAGGCCTCTTCATCCCTTCCTACGCAGACTAAGCCATCTATCATTACGTTATATGTAATCTGATCATGATCCACAGGTTCAGTTCCCTCAAAAATCTCAAAGGCATCCTTGTGGTTGTCACTACAGAAATACATAGTAATCAAAGCGTTAATCACAGAAGCTTTGCTAAGATATCCAGCTTTAATCACCAAAGAATGCACCTGTCTTCCCAAATCTTCAACTTGCTTGGTACACAAACTCAAGATACAAGCAAAAGAGTACTTATCAGGCTTAACGCCCATTTTGTGCATTTCATAAAAGACGTTAATGGCAACCCAATCACGTCCACTTTCCGCACACCCAGTTATCACAGCATTCCAACACGCAACATTACCCTTTGGCATTTTATCAAACACCTCATCTGCATATTGAATATGACCCAATTTTGTAGAAGCTGACAACAACGTAGTCCAAGAATAAACATCTGGGTTCTCAATCTCTTGGAAACCCTTTTTCAAAGACTCTAAATCCTCTGTTTTTGCATAAAGCGAAAGAATGGTATTGGCGACATGAGGGTAGAAGTTGAGCCCAGATCGAACAGCGTAACCATGGAGCTGAGAGCCGAAGGCAATTTCACGAAAGTTGGCACAAACGGCAAGTGCAGTGGAGAGATTGTAGTGATCAGGCCTGATATTGAAGCAATGAGATGAATGGATTTGAGTGAAGAGTTGCAAAGCGTCAAAGTAGCGACTTGAACGCTTGAGCTCTGCAAGCAATCGGTTGAATTCAAGGAGATTTCGGGGAGAGCTTTTGGTTATGGTTTTCAAGCTTTGTATGGCACATTGAAGCTTCTTCATTACTCAGATCATCGCCACTTTGAAAAGCCTTATTCCTCAATTGGGATTTCGAGGCGTCAATGCATTGATTGAAAACGAGAGAAAAATTCAGAGAGTTTAGTTGAGAACGATTTCCCTCTTCAGCAAATTGGCGAGGGATGACGGTAGTTGAGGTAAATGGGTTCAGCTCCATTCGGTTTTCCATGATACAAAAACCGGTCAGTTCAATCCTGTGTATGAGGGAGACCGAAGCGAACCGAACATCGTTTAAAATTGAATTGCTTTGGTTGGGTTTAATCTGTCTAAGACAGAGTTCAGAGATTTATATTCTCTTCTATTGAAAATCAACACACTTTAAGAATAATCACTACCCAATCCATTCGATCAAAACTTACTAAATTTAAGGTCAAGCGGACATATGATGGACGTTCTACGACAACGTTTGATCGTTTATCAAAATTATGTATATAGTTGCCAAATAAAAAATGTCTCATAATAGACCTTAGGAGAAAGAACAATGTCAGCTCTCCACCACCTCTCAACTTGTAGTCTAAGCAAACTACCATGTGGTTGGATGATACGAGTGTATCGACATTGCGGCCAACCCATGTGTTGGAGGTTAGTATACTCACCCACTATCCAGTATGGAGTTCATAAATTATATGGTATGGATACAAGACGATCCAATACCTTGATTAACCTAGATGAATGAATGGATGTTCGGGATGTCTCAATGTTATGAACGACATATGGGTTGTTTTTTTATGGACATGTCCGAGCAAGCTATAATGGTCATTGGCATTCCAAGACTTGAAATGGCATCATGACCAGAAGGTCATGCTATTGGGAACCAAGATGATGAGGAGCAACATTGCATATGAGAGACCTTGTCCCAAGTAAAAGCAAGGTCCTGGATGACTTGGTCTAGTGTGGAGGCAAGTTGGTCGAGCCAAAGATCAAACATGCACACACAATCGACGAAGATTGAATATTAAAATATTCTTAAAAAGTGAATAACAAATTAAAAAAAAAAATCAATAGGTAGAAATAACATTTATTAGGAGAAATTTTCACCTTTTTCTCGAGTTTAAATCTCGAGTTTAAAAGTGTGACAAATACAATAATAAATACTTTATTTGTTTGAGCTTAGATTTTGAAAACATTTTTAAAACATAGTAGAAAGTATAAGCTATCTTTTCAAAAAATAAAAAAAAAATCGAATATTCATAAGCTCCACCAAACTAGTCGTATTCATTGGCAAGAACATTATCCTGATATAACATATCTATGTTAAAAAGACTCATCTTTCAATATTTAAATATTAAATTTTGAATGAACTTAAAAGCTTAAAATACCTCCATCTTCTAAAGAATCAATATGCTCCAAGTGGAGAAGAAGCCAGTTCAGTGATTCACAGCAAGGGATACTCCATAAGGCTATGAAGAACAAGGGGGTATTCATAAACAGAGAATAATTTGGTTTCTAACCTCTGCTAACATCTCCAACTATACAACAAAACCAAATTTACATGCAACAAAGTGGACAAGAGGTTGAGCAAATTGATATCAATGACTACTTTTTTTCAAGCTTCTTCCATAAGTTTAGTACTCTCCTCATAATTGGATCAGCTGAGAATCCTTCCGCATATGCACCAATAGCAGTTAAGAGGCTTATGAATTTCTCCCCATTATCCTGTACAACCAAAATTTTCTGTCAAATTTAGAGTTCTACATATTCCTTCAAGCTGCTAACATTTGAGGCCAAAAAGAAAAATGTACATATAACACGAACACTAAGAAATTCAGTGCCAATATTCAAGTTCTACCTGTTTCGTTCATACAGAGAACATATATCGTTGTTTTATGTGCACAAAAAGAGAATAGAACAAAAGGGTGGGTAAGCATACACTTTTGGACTAAAAGTTCAAAGATTCCATTGACTCGATATTTATATTTAAAATGGTAGAAAAACTGGAACTCAAGAAGCATAATTACCTTCTAGCATTTGAAAGGTGAACATACATAGTACAAATAGCTGAATATATGAATCCCATTACACCATGCACAGCAGTGCATGTTGAGGTCAGGACGATGAGGACGATGAGGCTGAGCCCCGAAGGGGGTGGACACGAGGCGGTGTGCCAGCAAGGACGCTGAGCTCCAGAGGGGGATGAATTGGGGGGTCCCACATCGATTAAAGAAGAGAACGAGTGCCAGCGAGGACGCTGGGTCCCAAAGGAGGTAGATTGTAAGATCCTACATCGGTGGGGGAGGATAACGAAGCACTCCTTATAAGGGTGTGAAAACCTCTCCCTAGCAGACACGTTTTAAAAACCTTGAGAAAAAACCTAAAGAGGACAATATCTGCTAGCGGTGGGCTTGGAGCGTTACATTTAATTATATCAATACTTTAACGAGACTCTTACTCTTAAATGTCCCATTTCTCAAATCAGCATTTCAAATCAATATTTTGCCGAATTGAGACCCCATTAGTGGGTCCTTCCTAAAGTTTGAAATGATTTCTAGCAATGCATCACCAGATTGAACAGTAAAAATCGAATCAAGTGCCATGTCCTACAAATAATAGCACAAACCTCCGGTTTCTTGAATAAAATATCTCTGGTGGTAAATGGTACCATATAGAGCGGAAGATCAGATCGCAAGATTGCCTGCAGCATAAATGACTTGGATGAAGTAACAAGTTAAAATAACATGGTGGATGCCAATATTTACATCAAGTCAAGTACAGGTTTATGCATTTATGTAATAAGAAGAAACAATGGATCCATGCTACTTAGAATTGCATTCCCCTGCCTAACCAGTCGACCATTCCAAGGGATTAAAAGAATATTTGTTTAGGAAAACAACAGTTTTTGGAACATATTTCTTAATTTATTCACAAAAGGTCATAAAGAAATAATTACAGAAGTTGAGGGCCTCTTTGCGAGGCATGCTGTTCAAAATACTGATTATTGATTAAAACCATAAAGAGTATCAAGGAGAAAAGAGTTAACTAGTCCTTATGGTTCTAAAGAAAGAGAAAATTACCCCAAAATATCAACCAAATGTAGTATATGCGAAAAAAAAAATCTGCTTTCACAAGAATACCCTAATAAAACTGAAGTGAAATTACCAGGTCCTTGCTCAAGATAGCTTGTTCAGCGTTTGTTACCAACATCTACAAGAAAAAGGAACGAAAATAAAGACCAAGCATCAAGTATTTGTTGTATTTGCAATAACTGATGGATCAGTTCTTAGAGTACTGTATATGTCCACCTTTCGCATTATCTTGTAAATGCAAGTATCACAAAGTATGACATATCTGTATAAAAAAAAAAAAATTATTGGTGTCTCGTGCTCATATCCATGTCATTCTTCTGCTCAATTCCCGAGCATGCGTTCTTAGTTTCACAATGCATATATTTTCACAAACAATTAAACCTTTAAAATCATTGTAAAACAAGTCCATCATTATAATTTCTTTTTCATTTTGTTACATAAACAAAAGCATCTCTACCCAAAACATGCTTACTGAAGCAGATTGAGGGAATAAATAGGGATTTATCAGGAAAACTAATTTTCCAGAGTTTTCATATTTTCCCTTTAAGTTGGAATCTTAATAGGGATGATAATTTGTTCGGGACAAGATACAAAAAATATTTTAATAATCTTAGGAAGGAAGGATTAGTTCAGGACCAATTTCAAATAAAAATTTCAGTCATCAAGGGTAAAATAAGAGGCTTAGTACCAGCTAGTTTCCATGAACAAATCTGATTACACAGAAACTAGAAAGAAAAAGGAAAAGAAAAAAAAACAAATATAGCAAACAGACTTCAAACATAACTGAGATTATTTAAGACCATTAGATTATAATTTTGTTTCTGTATTTAAAAAATAAGTTTGTTTACTAGAACTTCTTTGTTTTGTTTTCTACTCCTAGAATTGCTTCTCAATCTTAGTCGAATAGTATATAAACAATTGATTATCAGAATTGTTTTACAAGTCTGACTTCAACCCAGAAATCTAAAAGGCTGAATGCAATCAAGTCCAGCACCGAACAACATGACTAAATTAATAAAATTCATTAATTGTATATGCTTACCGCATCGAATACACTGAAAACAATACAAGTGTTTTCATACATTTTTTGGCTGAGAAGCCAGTTATTATACTCTGATAGACATACCTTCCTAATACGTTCATCTTCCACCTGATCAACATGTTGTAATAAATTTTCTAATGTGCCTGACAAGTGAGAATTTGCAAATAAGTACATGCAAACCATCATATTTCAGGCACAACAGACAAGATAATAAAGGATTAAGATTAGAAACATAATCAAGGAACACAAAAGTATAGTACCATGCCATTCTCATTTTATACTGTACAATATAGTTCTAATTTTTACATTTTATGGTAAAAAAAAAAAACTTTATATTTTAGGATTACTTTTGCAGAAAGCGTTTTAATTAACAAGGAAACACGAGTTTCCATGGATAAAATGAAAATTACAATGGAAGACTTACTTCCAAAAATAAATAAATAAGTAAAAACCCTACGCAAAAAAAAAAAAAAAAAAAAAAAAAAACACAAAATCCATTGAAAGCCTTCGCAGGATGTGTTTTAAATATTTTTTATGTTTTAGTTAGAAGATTCCTCCATTTCCAGTCTTTTATATGTTTTCACATGAACATTTTTTTCCTATCAGATCAAAAAGAAGAAAGAAAAAAAAATGTCTAGAACATAAGATTACAAGTTGGGCAGCAGTTTCGAAAAGATGCCAGGAGAAATCTAAATCAAATTGCCAAAATATTTTATTGCTCATCATATATGTTCATGCTTAATTGAAATATAGTTGAAGATTTATACTCATTTATAACTTCAATACTTAAGAACTTGTATTTGGATGGTAAATTTATCTCCTGACTTACAATTTTTCTTTTAAAAAATATCTCGTGATTAATAGGATTTATTATTTCCTTGAATAGATTAGTCAGCCGTAGAAAGCAGGTTTTCACCTTTACCATTATTCTCAATAACAATAAAATATCAGACGGTAAGCATACATGTGATTGAATAAATTATAGTCCACAATTCTCCGGGAAGCCAATAGTCTCTTAAACCTACTTACCGAATCTAGTGATAAGTTGCACAGCATTGACATTTCCAATTCCATCGACTCCTGCATTTAGGGCACATCAAGCACCATCTAGTCAATTAAAGACATTACAAACTAGTAATGATAGAAAGGAAATCTACTGCTACATTTTCAGTCCTCGGTTACTTGGGCAACTTTGCCTAATCTTAACTAGTACAAGGTCATAAACTTGGATAAGTTGTTGGGTCATAGGAAATTTAATTATTAATCATATTCTTAATATTCTATTTATATTCTTAATACTACTCACGTGTGAGTTCATACTTTTTTCCAATAACCAGGAGTCGGAGCTTTGCTCCCTTATACCAAGGGGCACCCGGTGCCCAAGACTCGGATCCGAGAGACATCAAGAGTTTTGGTATTAAACTCACATAAAGGCTTAAACTTTGGACCCCAAGCCCTTGCCTATGGGGGGCCTTTGTGAATTCACATTCCTAATACTCCATTCATATTTTAATAACTCTCGGCCTGAAAATGAGTAGAAAACTTGACAAATAATTATCAATATTACATGGAAAGAAAATGACATTATAGAAGTTTGAACATGAGAACTCCAGATTTGATACGAAACTTATTTTGGGAGGAATTATAATTGTCTTGAAAGAATGACCTTAATTATATCGATATAAATCCTAGCCTTAATTATATCTATATTGTTACCTAATATATAGGGATTTATTTTTCTATATTGTTGCCTATTTTCTAGGCAATTATGTTGTTACCTAGTATTTAGGTATTTTAGTTAGTCTCTTTTTAGTGAAAATTAAGTATAAAAAAGCAGCAAGATAATTTTATACTTGCAACAGGTAGAACTCTACACTTAGGCTAGCTGGATAGAGAATTAACTTACTAGAGATCTATAGCTGGCATTACTCCTATGTTTAAGGTAACTTGGTCACTTGGAGAAGTAAAAACAAGTTGTTGTAGACTCACCCTGGAAGATTATTCTTGAAAGAATAGAAAGAAGGTTGTCAACATAGTCATCATGTTATACTTCAAAAGGTGGAAGACTCACCCTAATACAAGCCACATTATCCAACCTCCCCACTTACTACATATCTCTATTTGAAATGCCACAAAAAGTGGCCGCGGATATAGAAAGATTATTCAAAAACTACTTGTGGAAAGATGGCCCACACTTTGTTCGATGGAATATTATAAACCTCTCAATAGAAAAGGGAGGCCTTAGTCTTCTCTCAACAAAGAAGAAGGACAAAGATTTCCTCGCCAAATGGATATGGAGCTATCATCATGAAAAAAAAGCCTTGTGGAGAAATCTTATAAAGGCCAAATATACTCCTACATTAAACAAAAATCACCCCTCCATCTTCCACAAAAGGGCCTTGGAAGTACATAAAGAAACATCAAAACCTCATCACCAACCGAACTTGCCATAAGGTGGGTGATGGAGGAAGCACATCATTTTAGACCGACCCATGGATTGAAAACACTATGCTAGCCCGGAGGTATCCACTTTTGTACAGACTCTCTCATAGCAAAAAAGGCACGATCAAAGAAACGTGGAATGTTGTCAAAAAATTCTAGAACCTAAAACTTGGTAGGAATTTAAAGGATAATGAAGCAACGAAATGGGAAAAATTAAGCCTTTACCTTACTCTTGTAGCATTGTCAAACAAAGCAGACTCACTGACTTAGCTCTCCAGCGCTGACGAGGTCTTTTCTACAAAATCCTTGATGGACATGGGGAAAAAGTAGAAGCAATAAATCTCACGCTAGCAAAGAGAGTATGGAAAGGACATAAGCCTAAAAAGGTGAAGTTCTTCCTTTGGGAAATAGCGCATAAAGCCATTAGCACAAGTGAAAATCTTCAAAAAAGAATGTCTTACATCACTCTCTCTCCAAATTGGTGTCCATATATTCGGTTACATCACTCTTACATCCAATTCTCAATATATTCGGATGGCATCTCACACTTCCTAGGGAGGTAAAGTATCTTTTGGATATGGCATTAACGTACCACCCTTTCAAGAATGGAAAAGCCCTACTATGGAAAAACTTCATCATGACTTTCTTTTGGAATATGTGGAAAGAAAGAAATCAGAGAATATTTTACTTCCTATAGTTATACCTCTCTCATTGCAAATTGGGAAGGTCTTTTGTAAACACCATGGATATTACATCCCTTTTGTAAATATCAATCATCAATGAAATTCTCTTAAAAAAAATAATAAAATAATAATAATAATAAAAATAAAAAAAGTTGTAGCAAGTTGTTTATAATTGATTATTATTATTTTAGTTTAAAATTATGTTAGCACATTCTTTAGTAATGCATTTTAATAAGTTAAAATATGAAAAAGGAGTTCCGAGTAATAATAATATATTTGGATATTCCCGCTTTCGGACAGCTTCTAGGAATTAGTACAATAGGTTTTAATTTTGATTCTAGAAAATTCCTAATAAATAACAACAAAAAGAATAACACTCATTAATAAGTAAACAGGACCTTAGTTTTTTGTGCTAAAATTTCCAAATTCAGCATGTTTATGTTGGTAACAATATTACATTCGACAATGATATTTTTGCCCCTAGCGTAATTTTTGTCCCGTGGATTAGACCTGAAGCATCGAAAAGTGCTTCAGTTCAAAGTCAAGTCCAAACGAGTTCAATGAACACCAAGTGTAGCGGCAAGACACTTACAGCTCATCAAAGTTGCAATTGCGTTGTAATTGGTACAAAACAAAATTATGGAGGTGTTTAGACAGAAGATTCATTAATCACCTGGAATATTATCAGATTTGTCACCAACTAAAGACATCACATCAACGAACTGAGAAGGTTCCAGAACTCCATATTTTTCGGCAAAATCCTCCAGCCCAAACGAAACCATCCTAGAAATGGACAGAGAACTTTAGTAAATGTCGAAGTTTCAAAGAAGGTACCATAAATTAAATCCACAAATTGAAGCCACACTGAAAAAAGAAAAAAACAAAAAAAGCCAAAACTTTTGAACTCATATGATTTAACATCCTGGCTCTCTCTAAGCATCCGTTCTCCCGGAGTCTCTTCTTTATCTTTATAAACATTCACCCCGCTATAAGTACTCTCTCTTTCAATAATTATATATATGTTCATTGTTTTCATTTTTTAAACAAAATCAAACTTTTCTTTTCATTGATTGATGAAAAGATAGTGAAATGCTAGGATCAAATTCACCCACCTCTAAGCACTCTCTCTTTCAATAAATATATCTTCATTTTCTTCATTTTTTTTAAACACAAAACAAACTTTCTTTGTTTGATTGATGAAAAGATAGTAAAATGTTAGGATCAAACCCACAGAGGGAGTAAATGTCTCCAAATATAAGTGCCAAGAGAAAGATAAAATATTGAAGAACAAAAATGCCGAAGAACTTGGAAAGTTAACGAGCAATAGCTGCAAAAACTACTCCTGCCAAGCTCCAAAGCAGCACCATGCTAGCCCAGGAGAAAAGATCAACAAGAAAACTTCGTTGAAAGCCTAAAGACGAAGAAGATGCACCTACTCCTACACACTGTGCCAAGCTAATCCCATCCTCCATCTATCCAGTCCTCCGCACAAGAACCTTCACCCAACCTCTATTGAAGACCATTCACCTACCCTAAGCTATAGTTTCAGTGTTCCACGATAATGGACTCACCAGTACACAAGATCTCCCCCGTCGAACTCTAACTCTAAAAGTTTCAAACTAAGACAATGATCCTCACCAAGAATAATAAGCCATGTCGCCACAAAATTGCATCACTTTTAGTGCTTCCTCAAACTTCCTTCCAAGTTCCTATTTGAACATCAACCACGGATCAGCTGCACGCTCCATACTACCGGGACACTTAGGAGCCTCAATAGAGAATTCCATCTCCTCCTCTAAGTAACCATATCTTCTTTCAATCCGTTGCTACCTTCCTTCACCAAGTAAGTGAATGAACCAAATAAGTGAATGAAGAAGCAGAATAGGAGGAAGAATTCGCAGAACGATTGTCCCCCTGATTTGGAGCACTGTAGATTCGTGGTAAAACCAGTATCTACCTTATCTCTCTTCTCCTTCGTGGATGATAATCGAAGACCTTGTCCACTAAGGATGCTCCACCCCTATGACACACCAATTTTCCCAGGGTTTGAAACCAGCTGAATCTAGATTAATGCTTCAGATGCAACCCACCAACATCAAAATAGATCCTTACCCAAGTAACTGAACCCAAATACAACCTAAGGTTCAACGAAATCTTTAACATATTTCCTTTGTAAATTTCCTCAATCTCCACCTTTCCCAATTCACTAGTTCGAAAAACAAACTGCTCTTGTTCAACCCTCACAATGAAGGGATTTCCTTCCCCGACTCTCGTGGAACCCTCCTACGTCTCATTTTTGAGATTGGAATGGATGACTTGTTTGTATGTTACAAAGATACAAGAGAAATGAATAAAAATCATGCATTCATATTACGTTGAAATAAGGAGCAAGCATAACTCGAACCTAGAAGAACAGTCTCAAATGTTATATCATCATGGAATCAAATCAAAAAGTAATCAAATCAAAAAGCATAACTCCTACGTCTCATGTTTCAAGAATAAACTCTATGATCCTATACAGGTTCAATAATAAAATTTCAAAAGAATGGATTAGATTATTGATCATCTTCCCAGTAACAATTAAAAAATAATAATAAAGAAAAACAGAGATTTTTTTGTTTTCTAGTCTAAATATTGAACAAAAAAGGCCAGATATAAAAAAAATACATGCCTAATTGTGGTCCTTTAATACGGAGAAAAAATTTCATATGCAGGTGTTCTATTTTGGACAACAATCATATGCCAATCTCTCAGATACGATAAGGAGAACAATATTAATGACAAAGTATAAGATATAACTATTCTACCCTCAGAGTCCATAGAGAAAATGACTGCAAATTTATCAGGAAAAAACTATTTCTTTTATTAAGTTAGAGGAATTCATTTTTAATGAGTAAGCAAGTAATCCATATGTTCTTACTCAAACCCACGTGGAGCTATTCGTAAAAGACGTAATGAAGGAGATATAATCTGGAAGAAGTCTTTGTCAGGGGAGACAACACGAACCTGTTTGACACTCAATAAGATCAAGTAGTGGATGATTAAATATATCCCCATAACAGAACATAATTTTGGCAAGCATGCAAAATAAATTTCAAAAGGACCCCTATGTCATTCTGAAATATCTATTCAGTGTGTCACCTTACACCCAGCAGCAACACTTCTCAAAGCCAATGTGCCAATCACATCATCAGCCTCCACTCCAGGTACCTATCATTGAGTCTAATTAAATCCAACCATCAGAGAACAACAGGCTAAATAATCAAACAAACAAAAGACATGACTAATTCTAGAAGAAGATTAGAACAGGTTATTGATTGTAAATATTGTAGGAAAGAAGTACACAAATTTCATCGAGCTGCTAATAAAAAGCTAGATGTAACCATTACATCCTTATATGCAAAGCAAAGCAAGGAAAATCTGTAAAATAATCTGGTTGTAGTCTAATAAAAACATATTTTTTCTCTCTAGTCTCTCCCTACCTCTCTATCTAAAAATCTGGTAGGCTAATAAAAAACTACGAAAAAATCATTTATTTATCCTAATTTTGAGAGACTAAGAAATATTTTAATTGCGTATGATGTGGAATTTATGTTTCCTTGTATAGGAGAAAGACCTATTACAAATATACAAAAGACCTATTACAAATATACACAAGACCTAATACAAATATGGAAAATAATTAAGACAATAAAGATCAAATATTTGATGATCAATAATTACACTCAAACATTCATAAATAGTAGAAATTCCAACAATTTATTACCTCAATCACCTTTACGGACATGGACTTTATGGATGCCTTTAAGTATTGGAGCCCCTGGACTATGGTATCAGGTGTAGGTGGCCTGTTACTCTTGTATGCAGGGTAACGTGTATGACGAAAAGTGGATCCTAAATAGACACAGAAGATAGTGCAATTTAGTTGATAAATAGTTTGAACTAATAGACCATTAATACAAGTAGATTTAAATGTAAATATGGTTTCTTAAATAAATAAAAAATTATATTCTCCACTTAATTTGTTGTGCCATGAAAAAAAAAAAAAACAGAGCTTGCTTAAATGTATTTTCTTATCTGAAAGCCTTCAAAACCTTCTCAAGCTATAAGAGAGTACAAGAATTCAAAGACTACAAAGCGTGAACTCAAAAAATAAAATTAAAGCATAAATGTAAATTGCAGAAAAGAAATACAAAAAAAATAATAATAAAAAAATAAAACAGCCCAAGAATTCTGAAATCCTATAAGTTCTCCAATTATTACTACAATGTCACTAGAAGAATGACCATGAAAGAATTTAGACAGAATACCATCGACTATCTTGATGAGATCAAAACAATCCAACCAAACTGTATACTTCTCTTCAAAACCCCATTTTTTTCTTTCCAACTAGATATATGAAACAATGTCCTGGTAGCATTAAACCATAAGAATTTGGCCTGATGGGCATATCTGAAACATATAATGTTTGAAGACCATTAAATATTGAATCCTCTCTGAAGACCCAACTCAAATTTGAGTTGAGAAAACATAGGGTTTGCTCATGACAAACAAACATTCACGGCCATTCTTGTGATTAAAGATGAGAGTTCTAAAGATTTTCCTTGAAGAAATCCAACAAGTGTTAGAAGAGTATTACGGTGCATGCTTGATAGCCTAACAAAGATTGCATCTCCACATAGACACATAGATCATGAGATTGAGTTGTTGCCAGGGGAGAAACTACCCACGAAGAACATGTACTGCATAGTCCTTCCTAAGTTAGTTGAACTCAAAAACAACTCGATAAATTATTGAATGTTCGGTTCATCCAATCGACAAAAGGTCGTAGTGGAGCCCTAGTCCTCTTCCAAAGGAAGTAGAATGAAAGTGTTGGCCCATGCATAGAACACCATACTCTAAAAAAGTTTATCAATGATTTATGAGACCAACTTCATGGGGCAAAGTATTCCTTGAACCTCTGGACATGAGAGTAAGTTACTACCAAGTCCATATGGTGAAGGAGACTATATGCAAGACAACGCGTCTCACGTAGTACGGGGCTTGTGAGTTTCTTTACATTCCTTTTGGCCTTAAAAATGCATCGGCCACCTTATACACATAATGAACCAAGTGTTCCATGAGTATCTTGTGAAGTTTGCTGGTCTACCTGAACGACAGAGTGTCCATAGCTCAACTATATAAGAATGTCATATTCACCTATAACTCATCTTTGAGAAGTTGAAAAAAAACAGTTGTATGAGAAAAGGGGGAAATGTTCCTTTGCATAAGAGTGATCAGCTTTCTGGGCCACCCGATCGAATATGGGCAAATTGGTACATTGAACTCATCCATGGCTGAAAGGTGCTAACTTGCATCACAAAACTTCACTCTTTCCTAGATTATCAATTACAACTGCTTGTTCACTAAAGAATGTTCAAAACAGGGGGGCCCTTGACAGAGATGCTAAAGAAGAACCCTAATTGGAGTTGGATTCTAAAATATCAAGCCACTTTCGAGAGATTTTCACAGCAGGTGCTTAGGATTGCCGACCTAGCCAAATTTTTTTGAAGAGGAGATGCATCAGATTCTGTCTTTGGTGGCATACTCCTCAAGACATATCTCATCACAAATGAATGTCAAAAATTGAATGACGCTGAGAAAAGGTATGTCACTTTTGAGAAAGAGGTGTTAATTGTGGTCCACTGTCTAGGGGACTGAAGGACGATATCTCTAGGGGCCAAGATTGTGGTCAAGACTAACAATAGCTTGATATTCCATTGCTTCAACTAATTGAAGTTATCATCAAAGCAAGCTCAATGGCAAGACTAACAAGTACGTCCATGACAACTCACTCCAACTTCCTGCACATTTCCCGCCTGGCCTCCTTTTTCAAGCTCCTTGGAGATGTATCCAAGCATTTCTGTTATTGATAGGTTTAGGTAGAATATGTAATGGTTGTTTATGGTTTACGTATAGGTTTTATTCATCATTTGGTTTTGGCTAATCGGGTATGTTGTATTTGTATTTTTTGGTTGGGCAATATATGTTTTTCCAATGGAAGTTATTTACTTTATTCGACTGTAATATTTTAGTTTTTTAACTAGATATGAACTTTTCATTGATTAGGGGAAAGGAAAAAAAAAATTCAAAGATACAAACTTTTGAGGATACACAGTAACTTTTCATCAACTAAGAGCAGTTACTATATATTTTTAATTATCGACAAAAATTCTTTGTATTCTTTGTTATTAACCAGAAACAACTTATTTTTTATATATTTGAGGATACACAGTAACTTTTCATCAACTAAGAGCAGTTGCTATATATTTTTAATTATCGACGAAAATTCTATGTATTCTTTGTTATTAACCAGAAACAACTTATTTTTTATATAATGAAAATGAAAATGTTCAAAGGATACAAAATCTCAAAGGGTGAACCAGAAAAACAAAACAATATCTTAAAGTAGATTCAAACGAAGAGAACAACCCAAAAACAAAAAGGACCCATCAAACCAAAGCTCAGCTCTAAAGAAAACTCAACAACAAGTAACCAAAAGATCCAATATAAGAAAAAGTTGGCAAAAATTGTCCTCAACAAAGGATCTAACAAACCAACTAAGATACTAAGAACAAAAGCCCCAAAACTCAAACTACTTAAAAGAGAAAGTAAAGACCAAAAAGAGCTCTCTTGAAACTTAATTAAAAACTAATCTTTAAGATATTGAAGGAGGAATTTTCTATAATTCAAGACCACAAGCTTCAATAAGAGATTCAAATTTTCTGGGCACTAAAGAGGGAGGAAGGAGTGTGTAAACGATGTCAATGTTTCATCTTCCATGATTAATGTAAACGGTGCAAGTCCAAAGAATTGGAGAAGTCTTTCAAGGAGAGAGCTCCGTTAATGAATGATATTTTGAGGATCTATGACAGTAACATCACCAAATCTAAGAAACGTATTCCCTTTTTTTATCCTTGAATTCTATTATAGCTAGAAGAAAACCACACAAATTCCTCTTGACTTCTATATGAGCCTTAGTGCAGTCTACCATATAAAGATTTTGTGAAGAAATACTCTCAAGACCACCAAAGTTATGGTCGATAGCTTCAAATATGCTATTATCCCAACAGGTTAGAGGCAAGTTTTTGATGGAGATCCATCCACCATAACCTTCAATAAAATTCGGATGACTGTTCTTTTCTCAAGACCATGTTTCAATAAGCAAATGAAAATCACTATAGTCTCCATTTTCCTTTAGATTCAAGAGCCTTGAAGGAGTTTTCACCCTTGAAATTTAGTAAAGTCTTCTAATCCATGAAGGGATTAATCAATACAGAGTCCTTAAAATGATCTTCCAAAGTATGCTTAATTTCCTTCCAACTGTTGTGAGCAAATAAGATAGGAACAACAATTAGCTCGTTGAAATTCAATTCACCACTTCTTGGTCTTTTTTGACCCAATAAGAAGAAGAAGACACGCTTCAGCAATACTTAAAAGAAACTTTTGAGATCTCAAGACTACAAGTTTCCTTTTTAAAAAAATGTTATAATATAAGATCACAAAATTACATGGCGAGGGGTGAACAAAATAAACTCTATAAATAGTTCTCAAAAAAGCCAAAACTCGACAATTTTATTGAAGCATTAAAAAAATTAATGAAAAAGAAAAGTCTAGTTTTTGTTTTCAAAGAATGAACGAAAAAAAAAACTAAGATTACTCCCATACACAAGCCATTATACACACCAAAATACTTCAGTTAGAATAGGATTCAAATAAAAGTCGTCTAGATTAAAACGTGTAACCAACAAATATTAATTTCCTTAATTTTAACATGTTAATATCATTTTACTCTTGTTTTAAAAGAGAAAAAAAAAAGTCACTATCAACTCTGTCGTTCAAAGAAGAAGAGCATACCTTTTGCCATGACATTTTCATTGGATGAATAACAAGTATGACCATATGGATGTCCTGAAAGAAAAGGTTTGTTTTTACCAAAAGGATTAGTTTGTTCTTGGAATTGTGAAATTCCTCAACGCTACCCACCACAATTGGGAAGGGAATTGACACTAAATGCCAAGAAACTCCCATTTTGATAGACAGATACCAATTGAAACTTTACTACAGAAAGTATAAAATCGCCAAGTACTCATTACTATGTCATCAAAATGCACAAGGCCAGCCTTGAAATTAAATAAAAATCACTTATAACTACCAACTAGTTTGTCTAAGAATCCACAATATTTAAATTCTAGAATGAAGTTCAACTGAATGATTTCAAATTGTTGAGGGGAAAAAAAAAGGTAAACGATGGAAACTATAATTGAGAAAACTCCAAATGCAGTTCTACTAACCCAATCCAAGAAAAGAAAAGAAAAAAGGCTTCGGATATTAATCAAAATGCGATGGAATTTAGTCATCTTTCTGAACTATTCAACTCTTTTTTTATTCTGTCACACCATTTTTATCCAACATCCAAAGTACAATTTAAATGACAAAGGATTTAAGGAGATGATAGAACGATAGCTAGCCAACCAAAAACAACTAAGGCACCTCCATGTACTATTTCTGTCAGCATTGAGTTACAATTAAAGAATGAAGGATGAAAAAGAAAATTCTCGATGGTCAAAAGCTTGATTCTCACATAAATAAGTTTTGATTTTTATGGAGAAAAGAATATTTTATTTCTTCAATATTTGTAAAGGTAATACAAGATCCTCTTATATGAAGGAATTATACATAAACATGGATAATAAATATTTCCGATCAATATTTACAATCAGTAGAAAGGAAAATCCACCGATAGATTCTCACTCTACACTAACTTCACACCATTCTAATACCCAGTCTCCTCTTTAGCCTCCCAAGTGGTAGAGCAGTTACAAGATCACACGTTAGACTGACATCATTCCCTTCATGCTTACATCCCCTCTACAACAAGAATCCTCAATCTTGAACTTATCAATTATCATCCACCACCCAAGGGTTGGAAACTTTGAAGCAGTCTTCATTTTAGTTGATCAGTCCGAAAAGTACGTTTTTCAATGGAAGTCTGGTTTAATTTATAAAAAAATAACTTGTTTAAAACAAAACCTAAGAATATGATAGAAGAGGTGCTATTTCATACTCCTTTTGGCCACTTGTTTGCAGTCTTATGAAATATTTGCTTGAGAGAAGAATATTTAGGGGCGTGGAGAGTTTTTGAAAGAGTTTAGGCCTTGACTAGGTTTAATGTATCCCTTTGGGGTGGGTTTCTATAATGTTCTGTATTTAGTTAGCATTCTCTTCACTAGCTTACACTTTTGTATTCTTCTTTTCTTCTCAATGAAAGTCTGCCTTAGTAGTGCAATTCCAAAATAAGCGTGCACTACAATCTAACAAATTTAAGGTTTTGGAAGATTCTTTTCATTTGTTCAATGAAAAAAATGTATCTGGAGCAATCTCTTTCGTTTATTCAATAAAAAGTTATGTTTCTTGTCTAGAAAAAATATATGTATATCCTAATAATACTTCTAAAGTCCACTTAAGAATATTCCAAACATTTTCTCGTTTTTTTTTTTTTTTTTTTAATGAACAACCAAACTTTCTTTGAGAAAAAAAAGAAGAAAAAATACGACGACATACAAAAATAAAGGCCACCATAAAAATGGCCCCCACAAAAGACGGAGGCAAACTAAAGAAATGGCCTCCAATCAAGCAAAATAAGAGCCAACGGGTATTTACATAACAGCTTAGCTATGAAAACTCACATAGAGACGTTGAACCATATAAGGGTCCAAACATCCCTCTCCAAGCTCTCTCGAACTCTCTAAAGACTCTATTCCTCTCCCCCCAAATATCCCACAAAACCGCACACACCCTAGCCTACCACAATAACCTTCCTTTCTCACGAAAATGAGGGAAAGAGAGAGCTCCTCAAGCATCTCTTTATAGGCGTTATGTCTAGATAGCTTAAGCCAAACTCCTAAAAAAAAACAACTCCAAATATCGCGCAATGTCACAGCATCAGAGTATATGGTCAAGGTCCTCATCCACCTACCTACAAAGTAAACAACAGAACGACCCAATCAAATTGCACAACCTTCTCAAAACTTGATCCAGTGCGTTAACCTATTTGTACCTTCTCGGAATTTGATCCAAGGTGTTAACACCCAAAAAGTTGAACCTTCTTTAACATTTTCACCTTCCATGGTGAAGCAAAGACACCACTCGAGAGAGAGCAATTGACCAGGCAACAAAAAAAAAAGACTTGCAAGAGAAGCCAACTGAAGAACAAGGGCTCAAAAAACAAACATCTTTTCTCCCCAGACTACAACAAAACTTCCCAATCAATGAGAGAATAGAGATAAAATCTGACGTTTTCCTGTTAGACAAAAACATCATAATCCCAGCATGGACGAAGAACAGATCTGAGAAAAGGGCAACACATCCGCCACTGAGTGGTTTAATCGAGGAAAAATGATATAAACAAGAGAAACAAGTGCAAAGGGGTCTATCCTCCAACCCCCTGACCTCCGAGAAAAAAAATATCCCTCCCATCACCCATAATCCACTAGACACTAGTATCCGAACCGTCACCCATTGAACATTGGTATCCTTCCCATCACCAGGTAAAGTACATGTAAGTAGATAATTATGAAAGTTGCAGATCCAAGAAAAGTAAGGGAATACAAGCACATACACGTTCTTGTAGAAATCAGTAATGTGATAATTTCGAATCCTAGATCTTACCATCATGGTCAAACACAACCTGCACAACATAGAGAATGTGTAAGTGAATATTGCTATTGCATTCATAGTTAAGACAATAAATATGGGAGGCACAAGCTAAACATCAAACCCTGTAAATGTCTGGATATTGATTAGTTATGCTAAAAATAAGAGATGATCCTTAAAAGATGGATGAACGATTCTGTACACGTACATGTCTAATTATCAAAAAATCAAATGACATCATCACTTATTAGTCTAACTAACATATTATAGGGATAAATGCTCTTTTGATCCCCGCGGTTAGAGTTTAATATCCATTTTGTCTCTAGGTTTCAAAATCTTACGTTTTTTCCATTTAGGTTTCAATGATGCTCCATTTTGGTACCTGTTGTTGATTGTGTTAGTTTCCTTGACAATAAAGATGCCATGGTTTTGTATATATTTCCTTACAATAATTAGCTATTTTATAATTTTATTTTGTTGATGTGACCAAAAAATATTTAAAAATATTCTCTCTTCAACCAACCACCTCTTTTATTTCTCCCTCCCCACCACCTCCTTTATTTCTCCCTCCTTACCAGTGCCCATCCTCTCTCATTAGTTCCTCCCCCACCCCCCTCAACCCCAAATCTGGAAATAAAAAAAAAACAAATCCGATAAGAAGTCAGAGTGGGAGAGGTAGAGGCCTAGAGTCGAAGGAAACCAAGAGAATCCGACGGTGCGGGTGCGGGTGCGGGTAGAGTGGATGTTCGGATGACGTAGGGGAGAGCATATTTATATATATTTTTTCCCACATAAAAAATTCTGGAGTTTTGGTTAAATATTGTCACATCATCCTAAGAAAATTTTAGAAAAAATCACTTCATTTTTAGCCAAAGAAGCTAACAGATAATTAGAAGTAAAAAAAAAAAAAAAATGAAGGATTGATGAAACAAAATTTTAAAAAAAATTATGAATCAAATGAAAATCAAACTCAAACTTCAAATACCAAAAAACTTATATTTAAAAAATCTTAATTGGTTAATGTTTGCAGATAACATAATTAAAGAGGGCAGTGAGGGAAAAAGAAGAGCTACCGCCACATGAGAAGGCATAAACTCCAGAACATCAACAATCTGCAAGAGAATAATAATAATGAGTAAGCATATGAACCACTAAACTAAACAGAAAACTTTAACTTTACCTGCAGAAAAATCACAAATTCTTGCAGAAAAGATATATAATAGATATATCAACTTTATCACAAGAAATATCTCCATCTTTCAAAATTTGTAAAACCACCCGTCTTTTTTTGCTTAGAAACGTTTCAGCAAGACATTGAGAAGCACAAGTGAAGGATGTACAATTACACTATAATTACAAAAGACTTTTGTCAATATAACCATGGGTTGAAAAAACTTTTGGATTGACACGCACGCACACACACGCACACTCTCTCTCTCTCTCTCTCTCTCTCTCTCTCTCTCTCTCTCTCTCTCTCTCTCTCTCTCTCTCTCTCTCTCTCTCTCTCTCTCTCTTCTCCTCATCTCTTTCATAATGTGTTAGTGGACTGAAGGATGAGAGCCAGCGGGAAGAGGTTAGGGCTGGTGAGGTGTGAAGATTGAAAGGAAAAGATGTGTTCAACCTCTAAGATGAATTGACGAGGGTGCTAATTGAACGATATTGTAGGGGAAGGTGATATGGAAACCCTAGCCAGTTGAGTCTAAGAACCCTCATAAGGCGCCTGGATATCCAAACCCTTAGTTCACAAATGCAAAAACCCTCAAATCAATTTGATTTCATTCCAAATGATTGCAACTCTTGGGAATTTGATCTAACAACCTTATTGAAGAATAAAACCTTTTGATCTAAATATCCAAGAACCACTCCAAGGGAAAGTAAGATCCAAATTACCTTGTTGATCGAATATCTCAAGGCAAGAACACTTATTTGAGATTTGAATCACTCCACAAGCAAGATTGATCATGTCAAGCTTGAATGATTCTAAACATGCAACATAAACTATATAAAATTATAAAGAAACTTAGCTTTTGGCTAAAAGCAACACAAATGCTATTTGTATTACATTTTCCAAGTCTACTTTACAAAGACAAGATACATGGCGTTATATAGTCTCAAAATAAAACCATTCACCTTCCATGAGGCATTTCAAGAGTTGTAACATTCATACTTTATGACCAATATTAGCCACCATGTATACTTTATGACCATAACACTATGTAAATGTAACTTTAAAGTAAATGAAGTGTCTTAAAATGTATTAATAAAATATCGTAACTCTAATTTATCATCAACCCAAAATTTGTAACCATACAAGAATAATTAAAGCTTGATTCTTCTTTAATGTGTTATGAATTGTAACTTGATTTTATCTGGTAATTTGAACAACATTTTTTTAACATCTTCTTTGAAGTGCATATTGCTATTGCATGATTGAGATGCATTGGTTCATATCATTGTTCACTTCTTCAAGAGGATTCGTCCTCAAATCTATTTGAGAAACTTTGTTGCAAAATTAAATTCAGAAAATACAAAAGACCTCACAGCACTCTCTCACATGTATACACTCAAGAAATTTTAGGGCACTCTGTTTACACTCATTTACACAAATGAAGCGCTCATTCTCACCTATCAAATTTTTCAGTAGAGCTAAGATTAGTTTTTAAACTCTAAATCGATTATGAGCTAAAAAATAAAAATAAATAAAAACCAAATTGATAAGAAATGCAAATGAAACATATATCTGATCTTAGCCTAAAGCTCTGATACCAAATGATATGAAAACTCTAGCCAATTGAATCTAAGAACCCTCGATATGTGAACCTTTATTTCACAAATGTAGAAACCCCCAAATCAATTTGATTTCATTCCAAATAATTGCAACTCTTGAGAATTTGATCTAACAACCTTATTGATGTATACTTTATGACCATAATTAGCCACTATATAAATGTAACCTTAAAGTAAATAAAGTGCCTTAAAATATATTAATAAAAGACCATAACTCGTAATTATCATCCACCCAAAATTTGTAACCATACAAGAACAATTGAAACTTGATTCTTCTTTAATATGCCATGAATTGCAACTTGATTTTATCTTGTGGAAATTTGATCATTTTTTTCACATCTTCCTTGAAATATATACTGCATGATTGAGATGTATTGGTTCATATCAAAAGTTTCAAATGTGAATGTTCATTTGGGGATATTCATGTGGGTAAGGGATTTTTTTCTTTCATCATCGTGAGATCAAAAGCAAAGTTCTTCGAATAGATATTTGTTCAAATGTCTAATATGAGTTCAGTTGGTGTCCAACCAAAGAGGCAGATGTATGATTGCTTTTGAACCCCTTGATGGGTGCCCCAAAAGTATTGCGTGCAAGGGTTGGAAGATTTCTTATGACACTTACTACAATTCTTTTGAGTAAATCTCAAGAACCTCGAAGGGTCAAACAACATAGGACATCTATGGAGCTACCCTCTTTAGTCAAATTGGTGAAGGAAGGATGAAATCTACGGAAGGAAATAGTTGCACTTTGGAGAAAATAGAACTATCTTTTGAGGGTGGTCCAGAGCCTTGTTATCTAGAGTTTGGATGGATTCTTTCTTTGGTGCCAAAAGATCTCTAGGTCCCAGGGACACATCGAGTCATTGGCCGATTTCTCTGGATCAATGGGAGCCAAAGTAGGGATCCTGTCCTCTAAGGTATGAAAATATGTTGATCTCCTATCACTCCTTTTTAAGTTTCTTGGTGGCTCACAAATGTTCCTGAAAGTGGGAAGGTTTCAAATTCATGGGAAAACTCCAATCACTAAAGGAAGCTTTAGAAAGGTTGGAATAAAGGCCTTTACAGATATAAGGATAAAAAAGCAAGAACTTTTGGAGAGGAATAAGTTGTTGGAAGGGATAGACAAGGGGGGTTCTTAGACTAAGGGGTTAAGAGAGGAGCGTGTTGTAAGGTCTCACCTTACTTGTATTGATAAACAGAAGAAGTCAAGCCCGAAGGCAATACAAAATACCGTAGCCTATTCGAGAGGGCTAGTAAACTCTCCCTCCTCCCAATGCACGAAAGCAAACTACAAAAACAACATAAAGCTAACGTATATACTAACTTGTTGAGGGTACATTCCCTTTTCTACCGCTTCTAAAGTATTGCCTAATGATGGTAGGCCTAACAAGTGTCTTGTTGAAATGTAAGATTGAAGAGATGGTAAGGTTAGAGGAAATGAATTGGAAACCGAAAGATAGTCAAATGGGCCTAGGAAGGGAATTGTAACCCACCTCATCACTTCTTCTTCCTTCATCATCTTTATCAGTTCTCGACAGCCCCCGATAAACCTCTTTTAGACTCAGAAAACATATTCTCATCCCCTTGCACTCATTTGATGAAGGCTCCCCACGACATCACCTTTCTCCAATTGACTCACTACCATACCTATCCACCTTCTTTGAATAGCCTCCCCCTCTTCCCTCTAATACAGGGTCTTTCTCACTAGCTATCACGGACACTACCTCAAAACTTTTAAACCCGAGCTCGACCCACCACCCTTTCATACCATAGAGGCACCCTGTGATATAATTATTGAGGATGATTTGGATAGTCCCAAGCTCCTACATGTTGATGATCCCTCATATGTTTCTCTTTTGTTCCAATGGCTAGTCAAACACGGCATATGCATTACGCCAATACCCAACAAGCTGAAATTGATATTAGGAAGAATGAAAATTGATATTCCAATATTTTATTGTAATATTTTAACAGAAATTACTTCATGGCGAATAACAACAAAGATGAGGAGAACAGGTAGAATAGCATTAGGGTTTGAGGCACTATCAGTAGAATGTATATCATTGTTGGAAAAATGACAGGTAAAATAACATTTGAAAACAAGAACCTAATAAGAATGTTACTTACAAGTGACAAGGCAGTAAATATTGTTAGCACCCAATCTCCATTGCCATCCGCATGTGATAAATGGCCATGATGCAGCTTTGCTGCTCCAAAACAGAAATCCAAACAAACAAATAAAATCAAGGAAGTAAATATAGCAAAAACGTATGTTGCTTTTGGTTGGTGTAGTCTTTTCTAAGTTTTAATTTAAGTTGGGTGCTCCCCAAGGGGTGTTCGGAGGGTTTTTTTTAGCTCGTTTATGAGACTTCTTTTTGGGGGAAAAGCTAGAGCGTTGTGGTTCAATTCAATGGTATGAAAGGAACAAGAGGATTTTTCAAGGCAGTGAATCCTCTCGTGATGAATGTATGGAGCAAATTAGATTGTTTTCACCAAAATGGCGTTCTTTGCTCCCTCATTTTTGTAGTTCTACTTTGATATAAATTAATGCTAATTGGAAATCCTTCTTATAATCCCCTTTGCATTCGGGGATATCTCGTCTCCATTTTTGTATATCTTTTTCTCTATTAATGAAGTTTGTCCGTGTTTCTTATTAAAAGAATAAAATTGTTAAGAATTTAAAGTCTACTTCATTATCAACGGGTTTATGTGGGCCACTTTTCTGCTATCAGTTATCCTCTATGCACATAAACCATCTCCAGTGAAAATACGGATTGAAAATATAAGTTAGGATAACAAACTAAGTCAAACTAAAACATTCTGATGACAAATCTAACATACCCAAAAGCTTGTAGTATGCTCTATAAATGATTGATGTGCCATCAATGAGCATGACCCTAGCATCTGAAGGACTATCAATTTCAGTTTCTTCTTTGCATGTGAGTGAATTCGATAATGAATCTTGGAATTGCAGCATTTGCTGGCTACTAGAAGATGCCGAACTACCATGATAAGTTGCATTGCTATCTACGTTAATCGCAGCATTTACACTTCTAGATGAACTACAGTAACCCTGAGAAACCGAGAAAAATCCTTAGCAAAAGGCAAAACTGCAGCAGAAAACAGAGGCAAAAAGTTGTATATTGCTTTGAATTTAACCAAACGCTAAAATTAGACGCTATGATCACAATTAAGATCTAAATAGTATCCATTTCTCATGTCGAGATGACAAGAAAAACTATTGCAATAAGAGCCATCAACCACATTCTTCTCATTGATTAATCGAATTACACTTGCTACCATAATATATCTCGTCCATTTCACATCGACACAATAACACTCCGCCATTAATGAGCCTCCTACTTTTTTCAACTAAATTTCTCGGTAAATATGCTAGAATCAATTCAGAATAATAAGTACCAATTAGCAGAAACTGAGTTACCTTCGGGGATAGCAGAACAGAGAAAGACGGAAAACAATGGTGACCAGGAGACTGTATCCTCAAAGAAGAAGAAGAGAAACGAAGAGGAGAAGCAAATTTGGACGTGAAATTGTATCCCAAAAAATGTCTGCAAATATGCGAAGCACTAGCAGTCGCAGTGTGAAGATGGTGGCAGGCCATGAGAACCACCAAAGCGCCTCCTCGACCACTGCCCAATTCGGATATCGCCTTGTTTTGAACCTTCGCTCACCCTGAGGGTTTTTTGGAGATTCAATTTCTAGCATTAATTACAAGAATAAATAATTACAATTATGATTTATGTCGAAAGCTTGATAATTAATTTTTTTTTAATGGTAATTTGTTCATTCTGATAGGATTATTATTGACACGGCTATTTTATAAATAATTACCAATGATTTAATCTAAATCGTTCATGTGAAGACGTACAGGTACGAGTATCATATATAATAAGTTTGTATAAAACTGATTCACTTAATATTATAGCTTTTTTTAATATGTTAGCCGAAAAGATAAATATTATTTTTAGAATAATCATATGCGACTCGATTTTAATCTTAAATGTGTTATGAACTTTTGCATGTGAGGGCATGTGAATGAATTTTCATCGATGAGAGTGACTTTATAGTTTGTCGTCGATTCAATTAGTTTACCGATTATATTGAGTCCCCATAGTTTATAGTTTGTCATTATTTAAGTGGATCATTAAATAAATGGGAGAAAACAAACTTTTGATTCTTTCATTGCTATAAGTGAGTCGTGATAGTGGATCTTGATTGTTCAACCATGTGTTTGGGCATCGATCACACGATCAACACAGTCTTATTGGCATTAGTGAGTTGAAGCTATAGTTCAATGACCAAATTAGGTAAACTTCGTTGGTTTAGTCTAGTTCAATCAATTTTTGGTATTTTAACATAGTTCAAACAAAACACGCTTAATTTTGAAGTTTATAATCATATAAATTCAAAAGTTAAAGTGCTTAGCTTAAAGTGGTTTTTGTATTAGGCGACTTCTTGAAAAAAATTCTATAAATTACGTGAATGAACACAAAACATACTGAAAAGACCCGTGTTAATCCTTAGACATAGTTTCACTCATAAAAATGATAACTAAGTAACATGATCGTATCGTAGAAGATGTAAGAGAATATCGGAGCCATCAAATATCGAAAAAGTAATTGAACTGTCGAGCCACTAAGGAAGAAAGACGTGTGAAAAGCACTAGAGCGTTGAAATTGAGGAACACAAATGGTTATAAAAATAATATAAGGAGAAGAATATGGAAGCCAGCCGTCCCACTCTCCCTTTTTGACTAATCCTTCATTTACTTTTCTTTTTTTTCTTTTTCAAATGCGACACAGCTCTTTCTCCAACCATTATATGCACCTTTTTCACCTCTCCCACCTTTCCATTATCTTAAATCCCCACCTTACTATCCTAACTACTCTCGTATAGTTAAGATCGAGGCGAGAATTACATCTAAATATGATTGAGCGAGTTTTTTTGCGACATAGATTCATAGGATGTTGGGCCCTGAAGGAGGTGAATTGTGAGATCACACATCGATTAGAGAGAGGAACGAGTGTCAACGAGGACGCTGGACCCTGAAGGAAAGTGAATTGTGAGATCCCACATCCATTGGAGAGAGACGAGTGTCAGCAAAGATGCTGAGCCCCTAAGGGGGTGGATTGTTAGATCCCACATCGATTGGAGAGAGGAATGAGTGTCAGCAAAGATGTTGAGCCTCGAAGGGGGTAGATTGTTAGATCCCACATCGATTGGAGAGAGGAACGAGTGTCAGTAAGGATGTTGGACCCTGAAAGGGAGTAGATTGTGAGATCCCACATAGGTTGGAGAGGGGAACGAAACATTATTTATAAAGGTATGAAAACTTCTCCTTAACAGACACGTTTTAAAAAACCATGAGGGAAAGTTTGAAAGGAAAAGTTGAGATGGAACAATATCTACTAGCGATGGACTTGGGCCATTACATAATAATGAGCTTCCTAGTGAATAATTTATGTTACGATCATGTGTGTGTGAATAATTTATGTTACAATCATGTGTGTGGATATTGGGATGGTGAGTTCAATTATTTATGTGAAATTGGAATCCAAATTTGATTCAATTGTTGGTGTTAGGTTTAATAATCCAACATGCAATGAACACATCAAAAAGCTGTAGATATCATTATTTAATATCATGGCTTGTTTGAGTGGACAATGTGATGAAGCCACTCTCTTTCTCCTTCAATTCAAACTATACTCTCCATGTATAAATACACAAACTCCAGCCACAACTCTTCTTTAACCACCTTCTATTCTCTTTCAAGCTAGCTACTCTCGAAATGTCGTTGATGTCAATGTCGATGTCGATGAATTTAGTTAGTATTGTCGTGTTGGTGGGCGTTAGTATAACATTTAGAGGCGTAAATGGGTTGAGTATGGGATATTACTTGATGAGCTGCCCGTTTGTGGATCCGATTGTGAAGAACACGGTGAATCGAGCTCTTCAAAATGATCCCACTTTGGCTGCATCTCTCATTCGAATGCATTTCCATGATTGTTTCGTTGAGGTAAATTAGACTTTAAACACACCATTTTTTCTCCATCTCTTGTTTTTTTTTTAATAAAGATGCAAATACCGATCTTCATATCGTTATTGGTAAGTACAATTAATGGATATACCGACGGATATTTTGAAAAAACTCATGTATATCATAGAATTTTGTAAAAATATTGTACTTTCTTTTTTAGAAAACGTAACGAACTATATATTTAATACAATAATCGATAATATTGAAGATGATCGAACAAAATGTCTTTCGATATGAATAGGGATGTGATGGATCAGTGTTGATTGATTCGACAAGAGACAACACAGCCGAAAAAGATTCGCCTGCCAACGAAAGCTTACGAGGTTACGAGGTTATTGATGCCATTAAGGAACAATTAGAAAACCAATGTCCTGGTGTTGTTTCTTGCGCCGACATTGTCGCCATGGCTGCTAGAGATGCAGTCTTTTGGGTAATTTCTTTAACATTTTTTCCTCCCAATTCTAATTTATCGAATAAAAAATTTATTTTTGGTGAATGGGTTTCGAGCTTAATCACGAGTAACTTAACAGGCGGGAGGTCCATTTTACGACATACCGAAGGGAAGGAAGGACGGAACAAGATCCAGAATCGAAGACACCGCCAATTTGCCTTCGCCTTTCTTCAATGCATCTCAGCTTATTAATACCTTCGCCCGCCGTGGCTTTACTGCTCAGCAAATGGTCGCACTTTCGGGTAAATTTTAGACCATTTCTGACACCCAACAGAAAGGGTTAATTATATAACTCATCGATAATTGACATGTATGTTTAGGTGCGCATACATTAGGAGTAGCACGATGCGTATCATTCAAAGACAGACTGGATGGCACCGACCCTCTTCTGAATCCCAACTTTGGGAGAACACTGTCAAGAACATGTAGCAACGGCGACAACGCAATACAAACATTCGACGCCACGGCCGACAGCTTCGACAACGTCTATTACAACGCGCTGTCGAGAGGAGCCGGGGTTCTGTTTTCGGACCAGACGTTGATCGCTAGCCCGCGTACGAGGGGCATTGTCAATGCCTACGCCATGAACCAAGCCCTGTTCTTCTTGGACTTCCAACAGGCCATCATCAAAATGGGCATGCTTGATGTGAAGGAAGGTCGTTGGGGCCAAGTCCGCCGCAACTGCCGTAGGGTTAATTGATTTAGATGAATTAGTTGTTAGTAATAAGTAATGCAACACTCACGTGTGGATGTCGGTGTTTTGTGTGCGTGCAAGTGTGTGATAACGATCATATTATAGTTGTTTGTAATTAACGTTGTTCACTAAAGTTCTCTCTCTTCTAGAATCGTGTTTGTAATAGCCCACTGCTAAAAGATATTGTCTGTTTTAGTCCGTTACGTATTGTCATCAGGCTCACGGTTTTAAAACGCGTATGTTAGGGAGAAGTTTTCACACCCTTATAAAGAATGTTTTGTTCCCCTCCCCAGCTGATGTGGGATTTCACAATCCACTCCCTTAGGGCCATCTTCCTCGCCGGCGCATGTCGGGCTCTGATACCATTTGTAACCGCTCAAACCCAAAGCTAGGTGATATTGTGTAACGATCCGAAAATTTAATAAATAAATAAATAATAATAATAAGTAAATAATTAAAAAAAAATGATCAACTCTCTCTCCACCTTTCCCCCAAATATCTCTCCCCAACATCTACGTGCAAAAAAAAGAACAAAAGAAAAAATGGCAAATTTTGGGAAGAGAAAAATCAGAAATGCCCTCCACTTCAAGCAGATTTAACAGGAAATGGAGGAGGAAAGAGATGAAAAGTTATAGTAAGTTAGATCTCTTTTTCTTTTATATTTTGCAAATAGATAGAAAAGTTATCTTAAGTTAGATATTTTTTTCTTTTATCTTTTGCAATTATTTAGATTTTAGATATCTAAAGTAAAATCAAAATTGATTGAAAATGGCTTCGGTCAATTGCATGTAAATTCATGTCATTTTCAGGAAAGAAAAGAAAATCATAATTGATTGATGCATAACCATTTTTTCTTAAAAGAAAACAGAATGGATTGAAAATGACTTCTTTTAATTGGATAGTCATTTTTAGGAAAGAGAAGAAAGCAGAATTGATTGAAAATGACCTATAATTGCATCTTCATTCTATAGAAAAGAAAAAAAATACAGAGAGAAGAGAAACAAAGTGGTACACCAGAGAGAAGGAAAATAGAAAATGTGAGAAATTATTATTATTAATACCTGGAGAATATAATATTATAATAAACAAGAGTTGGATTGAATGATTCAAGCATGAATATTGACATATTTTTAATTTAAGTTTTACTACCCAACATAGAAACAATGAAAACGTGAAATTCGATTTTTACTAAGACTGTGTTAGAGCAATATTTCACATTGTTAGTTGGATTATTAATTAAAATGTGAAATACTAACGAAAGGTGACGAACGATGCGATATGAAGCGAACCCCAGCAACTTTTGGAGCAGCTCTCGAGGAACGGAAGCTTACGTTAATTAAATTAGGGAATACTTCGGCTAAGGCCAACCAAGTAAGTGGTCTTGCTATAGGATAGACTAAAAATTGTATGAGTTATGATGATGTATGAACTATGTCGTACGATGCGGTATGTGAGCTATGATGATGTATGAGTTATGATGATGCGTGAGTTACGATACTTGATGATGTGCATAGTATATATATATTTCGATGAATGACGTACTTGATATGTTTGATGCACTTTATGGCAATATGATGAGTATGATGATTGCGTGACGTTTACCCTAATATGATAATGTTTTCTATATTGAGCATGCTATATTATGATGAGTGTCATATTGCATCATGTCGTTAGATCGACATAAGACACAACCCTAAGAGCATGAAAACGATATTAATACAAACATCCATGAGTATGTGTTACCTAGAGTAACAAAGAGATGAGACTAGAGGGTTGTGTCAGAAGAGACATTATGATGGATTTAGAGGGACCTCGTGCATAATGTATGTTCATAAGCATAGGGCTACTTCCCCTAGAGATGATGAGTGCGGACGCGCACATATGATGATGAGTGCGAATGCGCACAGATGAGGGTGTTCATGAGGCACATGACACTATGGAGTTCTGCTGACCTCCGGACGTCGCTACAGATTAACTTGACCAGAGGGTCCATGGGGTGTGCGAGGGCCCTAGGGATTCACACTCGCACATGTGAGTCGTGTGTAGGGAAGTACTACATATCTAATTTGTCCGAGACTGGAGGTCACCCCTATGATGGTTAGAGATAGGTCCCTAAACCATGATTGCATGTGTTTGCATTTGCATGGTCTCCTATAGTGGGGCCACTTACTGAGTATTCTTCGAAATACTCAGGTCGTATGCCACATCATTTTTCAGGTAAAGGCGAGACGCACTTGTACGGAGAGCGACGGCATCGCGAGCAGAGACTGTGGCATGTGCATAGGGTAGACTCATATTTAAATTCCTAGTCTTAGGTTAGAATAGGTTGTTTTGAATTTCATTGTTTTAAATTATTTTGTGTTTGTTTTTATATTCTCTAAATTTAAGTATTTCGTATTTAAACACATAAAACCATGACTGTATTTTCCATACAGAAGTTGTTTTAAGCGCTTTTTCGCTATAAATGATGTTAATGTAAGAGTTATATTTTCGCTTTATAGATGAGCATGAGACGTTAGTAGCGACCCTGAGTATGTGAAAATTTAGGGTCGTTACATATTGTCCATTTTGGCCCATTACGTATTGCCATCAACCTCATGGTTTTAAAACGTGTCTACTAGAGAGAGGTTTCCACACTCGTGTAAGGAATACTTTGTTTCCCTCTCCAACTGATGTGGGATCTCACAATCCACCCTCTTAGGGCCAACGTCCTCGCTGGCGCACCACCCGGTGTCTGGCTCTGATACCATTTGTAAGAGCCCAAACCCACCACTAGTAAATATTGTCCATTTTGGCCCGTTACGTATCACCGTCAGCCTCAAGGTTTTAAAACGTGTCTCCTAGGGAGAGGTTTCCACACCCTTATAAGGAATATTTTGTTTCCCTCTCCAACCAATGTAGGATCTCGCAATATGTATAGTTGTGTAGTTTACTATTTCAAATCAATACACGTATAAAAATTTGTTTTTACTTCTCTCGATCTTATTACTTTCGATTGTGTTGTGAGATATGTCACATTGACAAGAAACGTTCATACAACGTTCTAATAAACCAAAACCATATATGGTTTGTCACATAAATAAATAGGATCATTTTACAAACATATTTCATTATATTACATTTGAACAAATTGAAAAGAAAGACACAAGGCAACTAGAAGAGATGGAGGTTTGTAATGTTGATGCCATTAGTGGGTTTAGGGTTTAAGAGGCTGTGAATTGGTAGGAGGCGTAGGACATGGTGCCAAGGTCCCAGCTATGGTGGACTAGCTTTGCTTTCGGGTGGCCTCCGGCTGCCCCAATTGCGACATGGAGCGGAAAAAAGTGATCGGGACTTGGATGTGCCTTTTTGGCATTTGGAGCCTTCTTTTCAAACTCGTTCACATCTTCGTATCTACCACACGAAATATTCTTCTAATTCTCGAACAAAAATTATTTATTTAAGCTAAATGAGCAAAGAATAAAGGAGAATTTTCCTTCTTAGTTGAAGATGTTAAGAATATTTAGTACTGAATATAGCTTACCATCTATATTATATTGATCTTTTATTATTGTAACAGCTCAAGCCCAAGCCCACCGTGAGCAAATATTGTCTTTCCTTTCGGGCTTTCCCTCAAAACTTTAAAACGCGCATGCTAGGGAAAGGTTTTCATACCTTTTGTTTCGTTCTCCTCTCCAACCAATGTTGAATATCACAATTATAGACAAATATCTTTCATAGGTATTTTTCTATTTATTTTTCTTTCCGTATCTTTGTAATTTATTTAATTATAAATAGAGAATTTTCACACCACGGGTGGTCGTGTGGTTTTGCAAATATTCTAAAGAATGAAAATGAAATTACCTTCCCTGAAGGAGAGCATGTTTAAGCCAATCGTCAAATTCGATGGCCCACGAGGCGTTGACAGACGACCTGGCGTGGCGGTCGAGTGTCCTAAGGTTGTGTGTGGCACTTCCTGACCCAACAATGAGAACTCCTTCATCCTTAAGAGGGGCCAATGCCTTGCCCATGTTGTAATGGTGTGTCCCATTTAGGCGTGATTGTATTGAAAGTTGGCAAACTGGGATGTCTGCCTCTGGATACATGAACATCAATGGAACCCATGCTCCATGATCCAGCCCTCGCCCTTTCTCCTCGTCCACCCGCTCGAACCCGGCCCCCATCAGAGCTTCCTTCACCCTCTTCGCCAACGCCGGAGCTCCTGGTGCTGGATATTTTAACTGTTTTTGTCATTTATGCATTCTTGTTATCAATATTGGAAAGTTTCCTTAAAGTTCAAAGCTTGAAAATATATAAATGCCTAAACGGTTGAGGATTGTTGGGAGAGGAATTCCATTTGGGCTAATTAAAGGGTTGATCATGAGTTTATAGGTAAAGAATACATCTCCATTGGTACGAGGCCTTTTAAGGAAACCAAAATCAAATGCATGAGAGCTTATGCTCAAAGTAGACAATATCATACCATTATGAAGAGTCGTGGTTCCTAACATACACTTGCTAGGTTTAGTTTGAAGTTTAAAGGTTTTTATGTTACCTCGTACATGGAGGAGGGGAAACCGTAGAAGTCGTAGATGGTGTCGTTGGGGCCAGAAATGACGTTGACAGTGGGATAGGCGGTGTCGAAATGGGCAGAGACACAAAGAATGGCTTTGGGTGTTTGGGAAAAAACCTTGTCCTTCCATGATTTGAAGAAGTGCCTTGCTTTGATGCCATCGTCGATGGTTAGCGTTGGGGATCCATGGGAAACGTAGAAAGTGTCGTTCAAAGCCATCAGAAATAGGCTACGGATTCGATGAGATTGAAGGTCTAAGGTAAAGGCATGCAGTGGGGAAGGGATTTATAGAGCACAATGTGAGGCACAAGCACATGCCGTTGAATGCGTAGGAAATTAGTCCCAAATAGTAATCCTTCCACAAACGTGGGCAAGATGCTTTTTACCTCTGGTAGGTGGCGAAGTAATTTCAATTCTATCCCCTATTATTGAACCACCACCAAATTTCTTTTGTAAGAGAATAGTTATAAATAGATTTGCTATCTATAGAGAAATGTCTAAATCAATTAATAGTAATGAATGAAAACATTTTGACAACCTGTCTTCATCTCCTTCCACTTAGACCTAAAATGAGTTATTTGTAAAAAAAATGTTTCGTTTTCCTCCCAACCGAGGTTCAACATCTTTATAAAAAATCTCACAATCCACCCATCTTCAAGGCCCAACGTTCTCGCCGACACTCATTCCTTTCTCCAATCGATGTAGAACCACCCAATCCACCCCCCTTCGAGGCCCAGTGTCCTGCTCACACACTACCTCGTGCCCACCCCCTTCGAGGTTCAGCCCCCTATTAGCTCTGACTCTGATACCATTTGTAACAGCTCAAACCCACTGCTAGCAGGTATTGTCCTTTTTGGGCTTTTCCTTTCGGGTTTCCCCTCAAAGATTTTAAAACGCATTTACTAGGGAGGAGTTTCCACACCCTTATAAAAAATGCTTCATTCTCTTTACCAACCGATATGAGATCTCATAATAAATTATATGTTACTTAGACCTAAAATGGGTTATTCTCGTGTTTGTAGATAGAGTATGAAACCAAAGGCAATACCTATTTTTCAATTGTAATACTTCATAAATGACTAGTGGTACCTTCTAGCGCAATTATACAATGGAAGGGAAGGAGCCCAAATCCACCTCCTTCCTTCTTTTTTTTTCCTTTGAAAAAAACAATACAAAGATATTAGACTCTCGGATGAAACTAAACAGCCATTGACCGTTCCAGCATTTCAAGTACCAACTAATTCATTCAGACAACATCGTATAATGTCATGATGCACCCGTTCCTATGGCCTCATCGTCTAAAGCGACTTCCAATTACTCAGAAATTCTATATGAAGTTGGTCAAATAAGACTGAAAATGACTACACATAATCCCACGGGGTTGATTGATTATATTGCGATGAAAACACCTCCAACTAAGTCAAAGTGCTTCTTGATCAAAATTCAACAGCTCGTTTTCACGTTATTGAAGTACATATTATATGGAAATGAAACAAATAACTCACCAGATTGCTGCCAAACTCACCCTCAGAAGTTCTAATAAGAGGAGAGATAAAACCTTCGCAGTTGCCCTTTGCTTCTTACAATGCACATAACATTTAAGTATCAGATGGTAGAAGATCAACAATATTAAAGTCTGCTGGTACAGGGGCAGCTCATCGAAGTCATTATTCTTCTTTTCTTAGGAGGAACAAAGTAATTCTGCTTAATAAACAACGACAGGGCATCAGGGTTGATAAACCTCCGGAAGTTTAAGCCCCACACTTGCTGCAGACTTGCCCAATATTCGCTTCATTTCATCTGATCTATCAATAGCAATGTTGTACGAGAACAGCAAGTCCTGAACATACATAACCAATAAAAATTACAATCATTACAAAGATCAAATGAGGAAAAGAAGCAAAAGTTCATTTATTCTTGATTCTGAGCTATAATTTGTCTTCTGCTAGAATTTGAATATCTCATTACTCTGTAATTACAGATAGTAGAACGTAAGAAGCACCTAATTTCCCATCAAATCTTGCATTGAAGATTTACACATTGATTGATAAACCACCTAATGAAACAGTATCTATAACATAAGTCTTACTTAGATTAA
This sequence comes from Cucurbita ficifolia, assembly GCA_033971965.1. NCBI lineage: Eukaryota > Viridiplantae > Streptophyta > Magnoliopsida > Cucurbitales > Cucurbitaceae > Cucurbita > Cucurbita ficifolia. The sequence goes on from CM066964.1 coordinate 108,345, forward strand.
AGAAAATTATGATTTAAGGCCATTAACAAGTCCTCATTTGTCAAAAATCCTCAATGGACTACAAATTAATCTACATTGTAAAAGAAAATTATAGTGGATGAATCACATAACCAAACAAAAGATTGAACTTCACCACTTCCACCTATAGCCAACGGGTTTCTTTGTTTTATTGGGATGTTTTTGAAATTCAAGCCAAGTTCGAAGAAAAAAATGTTTTCGAAATTCGACTAAGAATATAAAGGTTTCCTTATAAGTTATAAGAGATGAAATTCATTCTAAAGAAACTATGAAAAATACAACAACAATTTTCAAAAGCCAAAAATAAAAAATAAAATGGTTATCCAGGCCTAATTCCTTATTCGAACAAGAAGAAAGTAAGTTGCTTTAAATAGTGGAAGTGAAGTATTGCCTTTTGATGGTGCACGCTATTGAGTAGAAATGTGTAATCGCGAGCAAGCTTGATTTTCTGTTGAACAGAATGGGGTTTCGAAAGTGTGCTTGTATCCCTGAACTTCTGAGCCACATAGTCCACAAAATGCTTCTTGCTCTCTTCCTTTCCAATATGGTTCTTTACAGCTTTGAGAAGCTGGCGGTAAACCTTAGCTACCTGCAAGGCTTCTGAATTCATTTCCAACTTAAAAAGTCTTCAAGGGCCTCTTCTTGTCGCTCAAAAAGTCCACGATTCCACTATGTGCTCAAGAAAATATTGACTAATAACATAATAGATTTGAGAATTTTATGGCAATGGAGGCGGCAGTAGAGCTGTAATGAGATTTGAGAAGAAACACCTACGCACTTAAAAATGGATTAATACAATAAATAAATATATAGTCACCAAAAATGAACTTCATTCGTAATTATATTGGCCGACTGAACAATATCATAACATATGACCGCTAAAAGAACCATCTTGAATTAGTTTGGTTTAATTTGAAATGACCAGAAAAATTAGCCAAACTGAACCTCCTTGATTCGAATAATCGATTTGATTTGGTTTCTGGAGACATGGCGTTTGAGTGAAGATCTTTCAAGACCTTTATTGCCACTAACAAAAAGAAAGAAAGGAAGCCCTGGTTCTAAAATCGGAGTAAACAGACGGCACAAATGTAAGTACTTCAAGAAAAATTGGCAAATTTGTATAAAAAAATATGCAATGCCAAGAGAAAATCATCGCAGGAAGTACAGAATAGAAAAATGCTTAATCAATGGTGCCAAATTAAGAAGATTCTGCAACTTTCAATCAAGAAGCGGCTACACTGACCTTGAAGAGTTGAAGAGAACGCAACTGGACTCGCGATTCGACCCTGAAGCCCTAATTCTGAGGAAATCCGATTGGAATGGTTTCGAATACACAAGTACGGATCCACTTCGAATATGAATGCAGGTCATCTATTTATTGATTATCATTTTTGTTTTTTCGAAAAAAAATACATTTTTTAATTAATAATTTTGAGTATAAAATGTACTATTATCTTGTTGCTTGATAGCCTATAACATTTTGAAGATTTTCTCCGTCCTTATTTTTTAAAATAGTTTTTTAAGGGTAGGGTTGAAGACTTGAGCATACGTTGTCTATGCCAACAACGATCAATGTTTGGTCAGCTGATTTACTTGAGCGTAAGAGTAAATGTCACACAATCGCATTACGAGTCCTAAAAGATGTAATTGTGACACATACCGTTTGTTAGATTCTTAGGAGGGTTGCGGCTTCTTGATGGAAGATCACTAGTCACCGTGCTCTCCTTACCTATATCAAAAGAAAACTCTTATGCAAGTGGTTCGAGCTAATCGTTCAAATGTCATTTGCATTATTTTTAGAGCAAATTTGGACTTCGGCAACCCTTCTCCATCTCCATTTTTCATCCTCCCAAGGATGCATAGCAGTTTAGCAAATAGATGTGAGCAATGTTAGCACACATAGAACATGAGTTGAATGCCACAATCATTCATCCTTGTAGTGGGGCTCTTCAACGCTTGGGGATTGACTTTGTATTTGTGCAGGATGTGTTATCCATAGCCGCATGTCCGTTCCAAATTTCTTTTACATGCTTTTATCTTAGATAAGTTTTTACTCTTTCATGCTGTGTCAATACAAGGTATACGACGTTCACCAAAATCATGTCTACACTCGTCAAGTCTTTACTCTAGAGGGATATGACCAGTTGTCACTTCTTTCTACCCGGGTTTATGCGTTGTTGTTGCCTAATCGCTTTTAGCTCATACCATTACTTTCTTTCAAATTGTTTTCAACGTATTTTCTCGCTCACGTTTTTTAAAAAAATTCTCTCAAATGTGACTTGAGACTTAAGCATACACCGACGTTATCTGCAAAGTCCAAATTTCTCATTGACTTGTTCACTAGATTATAATAAGTGTCATACAATCGTTGTTCTGCCCCGCGCAAGTGCGAATGTGACTTGTGCCATGTTTTTACCATTTCTTTTTTAAAGAGCTCAGATTGAATATACACGTAAATTTGTGCTTGTTGTACCTAACGTTGAAAACTCCCCCACCTACCCCCGACCTCCCCCGAAATATAGCCATCATTTTGGTGTAGTTGACCCTAAAATTTCAATCAAATTCAGAGTCGATCGAATTCGATCGCGCATTATTCGATGGCTGTGAACGACACGTTTTACCTCTCCCATGGCTCTCCGATGATGAGCATCGACGATAGCATAAAAGCGAGGCAGTTCTTCAAATCTTGGAAGAACGAGGTCGTTGGGGTAAAACCCAAAGCCATTCTCTGCATTTCTGCCCATTACGACACCACTTTCCCCACTGTCAATGTCGTCTCCGGTCCTAACGACACCATCTACGACTTCTATGGCTTCCCTTCCTCCATGTACAAGGTAATGGAATTTACCCTTTTCATTTCTGCCTTTTGGATCATTGCTTTTATGATGTTTCTCGGTGGCCCTTGTTTTTCTGGAATTATCAATGATTGTTTGGATTTAGCATCCATTTCCCCCTTTTTGAATTCAATAACGTGGGGGGTTTGAAAATTCTGAATGGGATTTTGTGCTCTGAATTTTGTATTTAGGATATGGAAATGGTTCCATTTGTCAAATTGCTTCTCATTCCTTGTTATCCTTGTTAACATAGTCTGTTTATGTTTTAACCTTTGAACTTCTAAATTTTCACCTTTAGAAAATATATTAGTAATGATGATAAAGATGTATATTGCTAGATCGATTGGAGAGCGGAATGAGTGTCAGTGAGGATGCTAAGGGGGTGGATTGTGAGATCCCACATCGGGTGAAGAGGGGAACAAAGCATTCTATATAAGGGTGTGGAAACCTCTCCCTAGCAGACGCGTTTTAAAAACCTCGAAGGGAAACCCCGAAGAGAAAGTCTAAAGAGGACAATATTTGGTAGACTTGGACTATTACAAATGGTATCAGAGCCAGACACCGGGTGATGTGCCAGCGAGGAGGTTGAACCCTGAAGGGGGTGGACACGAGGCGATGTGCCAGCAAGAACGTTGGGCCCGAAGAAGGGTGGATTGGTGGGGGGTCCCATATCGATTGGAGAAGGGAATGAGTGCTAGCGAAGACGTTGGGCCTCGAAGGGGGTGGATTGTGAGATCCCACATCGGTTGGAGAGGGGAACAAAACATTCTTTATGAGGGTGTGGAAACCTCTCGCTTGCATAAACATTTTAAAAACCTTGAGAGGAAGTCCAAGAGGGAAAACCCAAAGAAGATAATATCTGCTAGCGGTGGAGTTGGACTTGGACGGTACATATATTATCACCCACCAAAGGTAGAAAATGAGGCTTAAACAAGCACCTTCTCTGTCACCCCTGTTTGGCTTTGGTTCAGCGTAGATATATGCCATAACATGTAAAAAATGACTTGAAAACAGATTAAATATCCAGCACCCGGAGCTCCAGAGCTGGCGAAAAGGGTGAAGGAGGCTCTGATAAGGGCCGGGTTCGAGCGGGTCGACGAGGAGCGAGGGCGGGGGCTGGACCATGGAGCATGGGTTCCTCTAATGTTCATGTATCCAGAGGCAGACATCCCAGTTTGTCAGCTTTCAGTACAATCACATCTAAATGGGACACATCATTACAACTTGGGCAAAGCATTGGCTCATCTTAAGGATGAAGGAGTTCTAATAATTGGGTCAGGAAGTGCCACACACAACCTTAGGACTCTCAGCCGCAGTGGCAAGCCTTCAGCCACTGCCCCATGGGCTCTTGAGTTTGATACTTGGCTTAAAGATGCTCTTCTTCAAGGAAGGTATGTTCATAAATTTGAGTGTTTGTACCTTAATTATGTGACTAACTTGTTTTAGATGCTTTCATGGTTTAGTCTAAGCATTTTTTCAATTTGATTTTAAGTTTCTTTTAGCTTGTAATGGCCCAAGTCCACTGTTAGCAGGATTGTCCTCTTTGGGTATTCCCTTTCGGGATTCCACTCAAGGTTTTTAAAATGCGTTTGCTAGAGAGAGGTTTCCACACCCTTATAAAGAATGCTTCGTTCTCCTCCCCAACCGATGTGGGATCTCACAATCCACCCGGCCCAGCGTCCTCGCTGACACTCGTTACCTTCTCTAATCGATGTGGGACCCTCCAATCCACCCCATTCGAGGCCCAACGTTCTTGTTGGCACACCGCCTCGTGTCCACCCCCCTTCGGGGTTCAGTCTCCTCGCTGGCACATTGCTTGGTGTCTGGCTTTGATCCCCCAACCGATTTGGGATCTCATAATCCACCTCCCTTTGGACCCAGCGTCTTCGTTGGCACTCGTTACCTTCTTCAATCTATGTGGGACCCCCTAATCCATCTCCTTCGGGGCCCAGCGTTCCTGTTGGGACACTGCCTCATGTCCACCCCCTTTCGGGGTTCAGCCTCCCCACTGGCACATCGCCCGGTGTCTGACTATGATACCATTTGTAATGGCCTAAGCCCACGGCTAGCAGATATTGTCCTTTTTGGGCTTTCCTTTTCGGGCTTCCTCTCAAGGTTTTTAAAACGGGTCTGCTAGGGAGAAGTTTTCACACCCTTATAAAGAATGTTTCGTTCTGCTCCCCAACCACGTGGGATCTCACATTTATTGATTGATTCATATGAAATTTTTTAATTCAGTTTTGAAGAGACGTTCATTTCACTTTCTTTAAAAAAAAAAATGGTCTCTTTTTTTTTATTTTTATGGGAATTAGAATAAAAAATGTTTTATGGGTAGATACGACGATGTGAACGAGTACGAGAAGAAGGCTCCACATGCAAAAATGGCACATCCGAGTCCAGACCACTTTTACCCACTCCACGTCGCAATCGGGGCAGCAGGAGGCGACCCGAAAACCAAGCTAATCCATCATAGCTGGGACCATGGCACCATGTCCTATGCCTCCTACCAATTCACAGCCTCTTCCCCCTCCCACCATTAACACTAACATTACAACAAGCCTCCAAATCTCTGTTGTTTATAGGCTGCAAATGTTTGTGTTGTGTGTGCCCGTTCAAATGTAAAACATGTGTTTAAAATTGTCCTGTTTATCTCTGTTGGATGATTCCATATGATTTGGTTTGCTTGTACTTGTGTTGCAAAGCAGCTTATGAACTCTTGTACTGTAATTAACAATACAATAATGATATTGTGTTCTTTTAAGGATGTTTGGGACATTCTTGAAAATAGTATGTTTATGATGTTTTTCCAATGTTTATGTGCTTCCTTTCATAAAATACATAGTTTACATCAAAATTAAATCCTTTACAACAAAAAACAACAAAACAATTATTTACAAAATATACATCAAAACATGTTCCAAATGACAAAAGACATAAAAATCCTGACAAAAGAAATAGACATCTAATACAAGTCCTACAATTTCATCGTTATCACACTCCTGTTTCGATCGCACAGTGTCATGGTCATGCTTGTTCAATGCATGTTGCTTGTGGCCGCATATCGGTTGACCCGACCATGCTTGTCCAGGACATGTTGTCCAGCCTGTTCCAAATCCTTTTTGACTTGCTTTCATGTTATATAGGCCACTACTATCATTGTTGTGTTAATACGAGGTGTATGACCGGTCACCAAAATCATGTCTACACCTCCCGGAGCTAAAATGCCCCAAAATGTACTATAAGGGGATGTGACTAGTTGTCAATTCTTCCTACATGAGTTATATGCTATCAAAATCATTGTTGCCTACTCGCTTTTAGCTTATAACATTTCTTTCTTTAAAACTGTTTTCAATGTATTTCTTCGCTCACTTTTCTAAAGCATTACTATCAAACATGACCCAAGACTCAAGCATACATCGATATTGTTCACGAAATGCGAATTTTACACAACTTACTTGTTCATTAGGTTAGAATAAGTGTCGTATAATCGCTGTCTCACTGCTGCAAGAGTGTGATTGTTAAACACAAACATCAAGTTTCATTAAAATATATATAGTATTGTAAGTAAAAAATACATAGTAAGCATTCTAGTTGTAATATCCATACCGTTCTAAAATCTTATTCGATTCTTATAATATTTATCTCTTTCCATAACTAAATACCATGTTTCTATCTCATATGCTATTTAAAGACAACATCTTGGTGTTATTAGCTTGATCAAGCTTATCTCGAGTTTCTAAGATTTTTCAATCTCATGTTCTCATCATCCAGCTCTATAGGGGCTTCTATCATTTCATTGAATCTACCAAGATCCTTATCTATCATCGTCGTTCAACATATTCGATTCGACGAAAATTCTATCCTAAGACATAATCGTAATTCAATTTAACCCAATTCGAAGATGATCTACAAACATTTCTTAAGAAACAAGTTAGCGAGTTTCATTTCAACTCATCATCCTTTTTCCTATGAACATGTACAAGAATAACAAAACGAGGAAACTAATGTAATCACAGATTTTGGCCCAACTTCACCTGTACACATTCACTAGGCCCCAACAAAAACAGAACTGAAACCAAAACTATATACACAAAATACAGTTCCCAACTAACATAACCGACTCCACACGGTATCCGCTTCCGTTTCCCCATTGGTATTCATTGCAACAATGGAGCTTCTGCATTCATAACATACAAATTTCCCCGGGACCGTGTCGGAGTCTCGAATCCCCGAGCATCTTGTATGTCGCCAAACCCCACACAAATCGCAGGCTAGCATTCTCTCCCCGTCGTCATCCTTGGCTCCACAACTACATTCAACAGTCCACCTTTCTACCCCCCTCTCCATTCGAAACCTGTTCAGCGCGATCTTCACTTGGCATCTTCCTCTAACACGCACCGACTCGGTTTGTCCAAACAACAGCTTGACCTGGGTGGAATCATCTACACCCCCATGGTCGACTATCTCTTCTACTTGAAGCCTTCTGAACATCAAATATACATCTTGGAAAGCTTTTGATGCTTCTACCTTCAAGTCAGACATGGTAGCATTAGATGGAAGTACAACTAGCTCTGGAGGGGGTCTTGAGGAATTGTCTTTTAAGTCGTCCACGACTTCGACCTCGCACAAGAGACATATCGAAAAAGGATTCAACTTATTCGACAGCTTCTCGGGCTTATAATCTTTTACAAACTGCTTGCAGTCCATGAGCTTCACAGCCGAGCTCACTGCTGCTGCCCTTCTTGGCTGGGGCCCATAGTTCACCGTAGAATGTGGATGAAGCATGGCATTGTACAAAAATCTCAAGTCCAACAGAAGATTTTCTTCAGATGGGTAGCTAGAAATGGATGATTCAGTACAATCAATAGCAGTATTCAATGAAACACGGCCGGGTTTGAGCCTGCATAACATCAAATATACCCCTTGAAGACCACACACTATGAACAAAGCCTTGCTACAAGTGTACAAAACAATATTATGAACAAGCAATTCATTTACCTGTATTCGAAAGCACCTGATTGAGGATTGCGTTGAGCATTGACAACCATCCCATCAGATGATATTTTTCCTCCAAGATTCTTAAGGCAATAATCAAGTAGTTCAGGTGGACCTGCTTTGGACACAGCACCACGAAGGGTGCGCCAAGTGACCCAATTCGACCCAGATACAGCATGGAGCACTTTCAGCATTGCTTCTTCGACACGTGTAATGTCGCTTCTTGTCCACGAGCACAAGACCCTTGATGGCTGCTTCTCATCCGTTACATCATTAATGGTTGTTGATGACTTGCGAACATTATGAATCAAGCTCATCAGAAACCTAAAGAGATCTCTTACGTTTACAAGTTTGCGCTCTGACAAAGACTGATAATATAAAATTATGTCCTGCAGACGAGAACGGGGCTTACGTCCTTGAGATGTAAAGATTGACAAAGGAAGACTGGAGAGGGTTTCAACAGCCATTTTGTAGGCATCAGGAGTCACAGCAAAACTACCAGCACCAAATTCATAACCCCAATCGCCATACCACGGATGACCTTTGGTGACAGCATGAAGCAGGCGGTACCCAACCCCATACTTCTTGGACACATCCATCACGCTCACCTTTCTACTCAAAGACAGAACACAAAAATTCAATCAACATCAACAGAATAGGATTGTGAGATCCCACATCGGTTGGAGAGGGGAACGAAGCATTCTTTATAAGGGTGTGGAAACCTCTCCCTAGTAAACGCTCAAAAGGGAAAGCCCAAAAAAGACAATATCTGCTAGCGGTGGGCTTGGACAGTTACAAGCATCTTCCCAATTTCATTCGTAACAATGCACTAGGAATAAAACATAATTAAAATAAAACAAATGTTCCACCATATGACCATGCATTGTGTGTGAGTACCTAATTTGCAAAGGAAAATTATAATAAATAATGAAAGCTTTTCTTTCCTTTGCTTTATCCATCATGCATAGTTCATTATATTAACACAAGTTTCCATTTCAACATAATAAATCAAACCAAGCTTACTTCACCATGTTTTTTCCATAATAGCTCAAAAGGTAGCAAACAGATTAATTGTGACAGCCAAACCCACCGCTAGCAGATATTGTTCTCTTTGGGCTTTTCCTTTCAGACTTCCCCTTAAGATTTTTAAAACGCGTCATATCCTTATAAAGAATGCTTCGTTGTCCTCCCAAACCGATGTGGGATCTCACATTAATAAAAGCAAAGCAAGAGGCTAAATGTAAATACGTCTAATGTGATGTGAACTGAAACAAGCTATAATAAATACATTTTCAAAAGGATTCACTGCAGGGGGTTGCCTTACCTTACTCCAAGCATTTTACAAAATCGATCCCAAAAATTCATGATATGGCATCCAGATAAGTGGCTTGAGCCACCCTCTCTTCCATTGACCCTGAGTAGGTGCCCATAGCCATTGGAGTGAACCACGGCATGTAAAAGATGGGTATTGTTCTCCAACTGCTGGTACACCCAATCTTCTACATCATCTGCGCTCGTTACATGGTTGCACGACTTGCATCTAGAAATCCAAATACAATAAGAAACTCTTCAAAATCGTGAGAAAAACAACTGCAAAAATCATATCTAATCCCAAAAGCAATCACACAAACCCATTGAGCTAAGAGGAAGAACAAAGGTACAAATTAAAGGAAAATCTGGATTGTTGAGTCCAGAAGGGAAAAGGGGTGTGGTGAATGAGCTCACTTGGACTCGGAGAGATGCAAGACGTCCCCACAGCACATACATGGCTTATGATAACCTCCAATGGAGCTTCCATTAGCCTTTATTATGAAATGGTACCGTTTGGCGCACACAGGATGTGCACTCCACCCTAATCAATGCCATACAATTCCAAACAATTCATATCAATCATCAAACAAAAACACCCTCTTCTGCCTTCTTCTACAGATAACCCATAAGAACATCATCATAACCCAAAACTTACAAATCAAAAAATCAAAACGTGTAAAATAAATCGATATTCGAAGTGTTTCAAACAAAAAAGAACAAATAATTTTGTCAGATTTCCAAAAGAAATTAAGAAAATGGTCCAAAAGCGAAGCCCCAATCACCCATCACATTTAACATAATATCCAATTATCTATATTCCGCCACGCGTAACACATCCAACGGTCGTCTCAACAAGGGCCCCACAGAAAGAAAAAAAATATCGTAGATATCGCCATCAGTCAAATTCTCAAACATCACATCGCGAGATTTTCAGAGAGAGAGATCGGCGAATCGGTGTAAGGAGACTCACCAACAACACGGCACTGGTCGCAGTAAAGGGATCTGGATCTGGCGACGTCTTCCTCGACGATATCGAGATAAACAAGGGCAGGTTGAGAGTCGGGGCCGTGGAGGCCGAGGTCGCCGACGCGGAAGAGGATCTGCCAGGTGAGAAGGTGAGGGAACAAGGAAGAGGGCGGGGGGAGGAGGGCGTGCTTGGAGAGGAAGGTGCGGACGTTGTTCCGGAAGGGGCCGGTGAAGAGATGGTCGTGGTCGGAATCGTCAGCGGCGGCGGCGGCGGACATGGAGGAAGAAGAAGGAAAGGAGAGGAAGTCGAAGAGATCAGCCGTGACACGTCTCTTCATTCTCTTGTGGGGACGGGCGTTAACGACCATAGCTGGAAGAGAGAGAGAGAGAGGGCGGCGATTAGGGTTAGAGAGAAATCGGGGGAGGGAGGTGGAGAGATAGCGGTTCAGGGTTTTTTTTTTCCTCTGTCCCCTTCGGTTTGGTTTTTTTTCTCTGAACCGAAGAAAATAGAAGAGAGTCGGTTAATTAAAGAGGGAGGAGAATTGGTTTTTAATGATAATGAGAGAGAAACGGAGGATTTAAACAAAAAGAAATAAATTATTAAATATTTTCGTATTTTTAAATTTTTTTAGTTTTAAGGATATTTTTTATTTTTTATAATTTAAAGGTATTATTAAAATTTATAAATATAAATTAATTTAATCAAAATATGTGATTAAATTATAATATATCATACATGAGTATATCTGTGAATTTATTGGTACTTGTAATAAATAATGGATCATTTATATGGTAATCAAAACCATAAAATTATGTATTAAATTTGTATTAAATGTCATGAAAAATATTTTTGGCTAATTACCAAAATCTATACAAATATATACAAATTCTTTTTATATAAATTACCCCATTCTTTATTTTATTATTTATAACTTGGATGAAAATAAATTTATTTACTAATTATCGTCTCATAAATGAATCATCGTATCCCGATGTGAGTTGATAATTTATATAGTGGGACCAATGTATTATGTTTAATAAAAGAACTTTAAAATAAAACAACGGAAAATTAAAATAGACAAGTAAAAATAAAAAATAAAACAGAAATATCCTATACTAACCTATAGTGTATGAAATTAAATACAACTATCCTATGCATGTGTCATGATCTTTAAAGTTGTGATGTTGTCGTCAGCTATGCATGGGTGTCTTGAGTTTACTTAGAAAATAAAAGTAGCACGTGTCTTGAGTATTTTAAGAAATACATAGTAAATGACCCACTATTGGGGTTAGATGCAAACACATGCAATCATGAATGAGATCTATCATTTAAAACTGTATTCCCTTACGTGACTATCCTAGTGGGTCATTGGATGTGTATTTCCTATTCTACACACGACCCATACGAGAGAGTATGAACTCACTGGTCGGTTCACGCACCTCCTGGGCCACTTTCCTGGTCGGGTTAGCATTCTCTAGTGCTATTGTCGGACACCCGGAAGGAATAGTAACCGTCGTAGCATTATGATAAACACAATGATCATTTTTCCTTTTCATAACGTACGCGTCCGTACTTATCATAAAGAGGATAATTCCCCGATGCAGATAACATATAATGATGCATGAGATCCCAACATTTTCCATTTATGAAACCATATAAGAACAACCCCTTCCATTTTCCTTCATATCATTTCATTTTTATAACATAGCTTTTAAAACATATATCGGGATTGTATATCATATCAAAACATATTTACCGTGTATAATTCATGTCATGCATCGTATTATGTCATATCATAAACCATATCATATCATCAACATATCATATCATAAACATATCTCATAAACGTCTTATCAAATATATGACACATGCAGAATCACAGGGCACGTGTCATCATACAAAACAAAAACTTCTAACTATGTCAATAGTAAGGTCACTTACTTGGTTGGTCTAAGCCGAAGCTATTACGACTCTTTGATACCTCTGAAATTTAATTCTACCTAAAGAGTTCCACAATTATAAATTAGCATGGGTAGGAATTGACTCACCTAATTTGGCATAAAATAATTTAAATTTACTCATAATAATTTAAACTAACTAAACATAATTTTGCATTTTAAACTAACTTAACATAATTTTGCATAAACTAGCTAAAAGGTAATCATACTAACCTTAAACGCTTCGAAAAGTTGAAACTAATAGGTAATCATACTAGTTAAAAGGTAATCATACTAACCTCAAGCGCTTCCGAAGAGTTGCAACTAATAGGAAAGAGTCTGAGCGTATCATGCTGGCCTAGAGCCATTAGAAAATGCATTCTCTGACTAACTTCAAACCATTCAAGTTAGATGATTGAAGCAAGGGACCTCCCTTTTATATGTTATCAATCTGAACATATCTTCAACTGATTAAGGCATGTACACTCGAGATCAAAAGGTCAATGTTCGAATCCTCCACTCATACATACATATGGTTTCATCTCAAATTAAGAGGTCAAACGTTCGAATCCCCCATTCTCACATATTAACACCCAAGATCAATGTTGTGCTAAAATTGCAATCATGAAAAAGATGAAAACAAAAACGGGACTAAAACGATCGCTCTTTCATTCAAAGTACATTTAGAATCAAAGATACTAAGTCACAAGAAAATTCTCCATGCCAATGAAGAAGTAACATACAACTTTGGTAGTAGAAGTCTTACATAGGCATAGGCATTTTATTACTGCAAATTCATTGCCTTAAATTGAATTGAAGCCTTAATCCATTGTGAGTTTAGCACATTGTACACATGATCTATCATTTTGCTGAGAAATATGAACTACTAACCCATGGCCATACCAATTGTACATCGAGATGCCCTACGTACCCCTAAGGCTCACGGTCCTCGCTGAGATCTCCCCATCTTACATTGTACTTCGCAGCTAAGTAGTGAGCCCCGACCGGCCCCCTGCTGCCGTAGGGATAAAGCTCTGGAGCGATCTTTTTCTCTTCAAGTTCCTTCAACAATGGAGTGAACAACGACCACGCAGCATCGAGCTCATCGCTTCTGATGAATAGCCTTCGCTCCCCTTCAACAGCGTCTAAAAGCAACCTCTCATATGCATCTGGTATCTCGCTCGGGTACCTTCACATGATCATTCAATTGTCAACAAAATCGGAAACCTAAAACGTAACGCAACCCGATCCTCTATCCAGATGGATCACACACCGTACCTAGATCGATACAGCAAGTTGAGATCACTACGATCTAATCGCATCCCGAGACCAGGAACTTTATTGTTGATCTTCAAATAAATAGCCTCGTCGGGTTGAACACGCAAGATGAGCTCGTTGGTAGCTTTGTCCAAATCTGTTCCAAAGCTCCTCTTGTACAAGTTACCTGGGACATGTCTGAACTGAACCCTGATCTCTGCTCTGGAGACATCATAACAAACGTGTGAGGTTATTCAAAGCTAAATTACCATAATGTGCTCAAAATGATACTATAAAAGAAAGAATGAAATAACAACCTCCTTGTATGTAGAGCCTTTCCAGCTTTCATCAAGAACGGCACCCCATCCCATCTCGCGTTATCGATGAAAATAGCAGCGGCTGCAAACGTCGGAGTGATGCTATCATTGGGAACAGTTGGGTCATCTGTATAAGCAGCGTATGATTTCCCACCCTTGCTGTGCCCTTTGTATTGCCCAACAACTACATCTTCGAGTTGCAGGGGTCTCATGGACTTCAGGACCTTAACCTGAATCACAACGATAGTAGCTAACCATTATTACAAGTGACCATAACGTCGGTAAATATATACAAATTTAGGCGTTTTAAAACCGTGAGGGTAGGCCAAATCGGACAATATCTGCTAGCGGTGAGTTTGAGTTGTTACAAATGATATCAGAGCTAGAGGGCGGTGTGCCAGCGAAGACACTGGGCTCACAAGGGGGTAGAATGTGAGATCCCACATTGGTTGGAGAGGAGAACAAAACATGCCTTATAGGGGTGTGGAAACCTCTTCCTAGTAGACGTGTTTTAAAAACCGTGAGGCTGACAACGAAATGTAACAGGCCAAAGCGGACAATATCTGGTAGGGGTGGGTTTGAGCTGTTACAAATGGTATCAGAGCTAAACACCGAGCAGTGTGCCAGCGAGGATGTTGGGCCCAAAGAAGGTGGATTGTGAGATCCCACATTGGTTGAAGAGGAGAACGAAATATTCCTTATAAGGGTGTGGAAACCTCTTCCTAGTATACACGTTTTAAAAACCGTGAGGCTGACGACGATACGTAACGGGCCAAAGCGGACAATATCTGTTAGCGGTGGGTTTGAGCTGTTACAAATGGTATCAGAGCTAGAGGGCAATGTGCCAACGAGGACGCTAGGCCCACAAGGGGTGGATTGTGAGATCCCACATTGATTGGAGAAGAGAACGAAACATTCCTTAAAAGGGTGTGAAAACCTCTTCCTAGTAGACGCGTTTTAAAAACCGTGCAACTGACGACGATACGTAACGGGCCAAAACGGACAATATCTGTTAGTGGTGGGCTTGAGCTGTTACAAATGGTATCAGGGCCGGTCACCGGACGGTGCAAGAAACTGATCGACATTTGTACCATTCAAAACCATAACGACACAAACTAAAAGGACTAAAGGAGTGATTAAACCAGTATCAAAACTATGCTCTTCTACATGTTATCTGATGCAACAACAAATTGGCAGGGCATAAAAGGCATAAGAGAAGTGATTGGGTACCTTTTCATTCCTGATGTCCTCGGCATCTAAACTAACAGGCGTCTCCATAGCAAATAGAGCCAAAATTTGAAGGAGATGGTTTTGCATTATATCTCGTATGATTCCATAGTTATCAAAGTACCTGGAAAAAGAACAAAACACAGTTGACGAACCTTGTCGACCCTAATATCATTTCTCGAACTGCAATATCAGAAGGATGTGACACTCACCCGCCCCGCCCCTCGGTTCCAAAGTCTTCCGAAAATATCAGTTGAACATTGCGGATATAGCTCCTCGACCAAAGAGGCTCAAAAACAAGATTGGAGAACCGAAGAACCGACAGATTCTCTACGAGCTCCTTGCCCAAATAATGATCAATCCTATACAAATTATCATAAGAGTCAGTTTCTTTCTTTAGATCTGGCATTCGATTAGTGTAAGAGGTTTCACCTAAATATTTGGTCTTCTGTGAGATATTTCTTTAAGCTTCTGGTTAGCTCACCCGAAGAATCTGAGTCACGGCCAAATGGCTTTTCGACAATGACTCTAGTCCAACCACTTTCTGACGATGCCCGTTGGCTAGCACACTTGACAACGTCGACGAATATGTTTGGAGGAATTGATAAATAAAATAACCTATTTGAAACTTTTCCATCCTGTAATGAAGAAATTTATCATAAAAAGATCCAAAACATAGAACAGATTGTTTCAATCCACTTGCTATGATGCATATGCATATGTACGTGTACGAAAGAGGACGAGTTTAATTTAGCTCATGACAAATCCATATTGCTCTTGAAAAGCTAAAGTTCCAACACATTCTTGACTTCAGCATATGCGAGAGTATAATCGAATAACCGTGGCTAAGAGTGCCCAAGCCAACTTACATGCTAGTGAATTAGTTCTATTTATCAAACTTCCCAACGGTGCAACATTTGGCAGGCCTCATTTGATAATCATTTGGCTTTTAGTTTTTGGTTTTTGAACGTTAAGCTTCTAAATACTATTTTCACCTACGAGTTCCTTTGTTTTGTTATATAATTTTTTCAAAAATGATTTCAAATCCAAACGAGGCCTAAGATTTCTCATTTCCACCTCAGTGCCAATGAACCAACGTGACCAAACCGGAGACCAGTACACAACTTAGAAATAACACAACAAAGACAAGAAATCAAAGCCAGTACAACAATCATGCTTGAACTTCTCAAGAACAAGTGAATCTATCTGGAGTTATGATAAGTCGGTAAAACGATTAAAGAACACCTAATCAATAGCATAAACACACCCCTCGGTTTAGAAGGAGCTTTTTATAGCATTTTATACTCGTATATTTTTTAGTGCTGTTAATGACTACCAATAATGGTTTACTATTCTATAGAATCTTACTTGGAGGCTGAAAATTACCTCTTTTTCTTTCAACTTTCTGTCCAACTCAGCGAAATCTTCCTCGGAGCTATACTGACCAGAATGGTAAAAGCATCTTTTTAAAAACTCATCCATCTTGTCCTCACAGTTTGCCCTGTAATCCATGTTGCTTATCAATATATGCAAACAGAAGCAAAGGTTCGTAATCATAAATGTTCGCAATACCTACCGTCCCGTTTAATTTTTCGTTCTTAGTTTTTATAAATTAAGCTTATAAACATTACTTTCACCTTGGAGTTTCTTTGTTTTGTCATCTACTTTTTAAAAACGTTCTCAAAATCCAACCCAAGTTATAAAAACAAACAAACAAACAAACAAAATCGTTATCAATACCTCTTATCAATTCTGCAAGTCAAAGTTTTACTAATCATAGTTCGGAGTTGCTCATCGGTCATACTAGTCCGAGCATAACCTAACACGGTAAAATCCTGAAAAGGAGAAAGAAAACGAAGGAATTAGTCAGCTTTGCAGAGTACGAAATCGAAGGCAGACTTGTGGTATTAAAAAGATAATACCTCTGGTAGACAATCCTCATAATAAAGAGCAAAAAGTGCAGGAAAAATCTTCTTTTTTGCCAGGTCCCCTGAAGCTCCAACAACAGTTATACTGAGTGTAGATTGACCATTTTCCGAATCCGAAACAGATTTGTCTTCCTCTTGAAGTGCAATTTGTTCATTGAAAAGAGAACTTCCAGGACTACCTAAGTTCATTTCCCACTCAAGTTTAAGCATCAAAACGGACAGCCAATAAAGAGAAAAAAAAAACATACATTGGAAGCAAATGAACAGAAATATTTCAAATAATTGCAGCTTTCACAAATTGTCATTTCATTATGTTCCAGATACCAGAATCAATGAGCACTTAAGGATGAGAATTTATATGAACGCATCAAGAGTATCCTAATCAGTAAAAGTAAGGCCCCGTAATAATCATTTGACTTTTTATTTTAAATTTTTGAAAATTAAACTTGTTATCTCACCATTTCTATACAATAGTAAAATCTTTAGGAACTATTTTCTGTCTTGAGTTTTCAAAACTGCTTGAATTTTGAACACATAAGTCAAAAGTAGATAACAAATTAAAAAACAACGTAGAAATAGTGTTTAGAAACTTAATTTTCAAAAACCCAAAACCCAATAAAACAAATAGTTACAAGAATTCTAGAAACAGGGCATTGAACCAGACCAGAAAATAAAGATTATACAAAAATTACCCACCATCTGGTAAAAAAACTGCATTCAAGGGATGCCCATTTGATGGCTTAAGCTGCAGATGGCCACTAACACAATTTCTTGCAGAAATCTGAGAGACCCAGGAGGGGAAATGTGTTCTTCTTGGGGAGGAAACAAATCCTCTGGGTAAGATCGCCCCGTTATTGAGAGAAGATGGGACAAAGGCAGCGGCAGGTGAAGAAGAAGGGGTCCTGAACTGACAATCCATGAACATGGGATGGGCAGATTGAGGAGTAGAAGGACAATAAGGAATTAAGAATCGGGTTCTTATGGTGGATTTGAAGTGTATATATATAGTGCCGGGAAGAAATTGGAGGCGCCCAAATCTCTGAAGCTATCAAATGCGACCAGATGCAAAGGTGAATTGAGGATGACCTTTAGAGTTATCGAAGAGGCCGATGGAATGATAAAAGGGACAAATTGGTTTGGCGACATGACGGCAATTCCGATGGCGCGTAGGATGGATTGTTCTTCCGGATTCAGGTTGGGCCTTCTTGGGCCGATCAACTGAGAGAGGGTTGCGGAGAGTCCAATTGCGAGATATATATATATATATATCTTTTTTCTTTTTCTTGAGAATTTTGAGTTAGTAAAATAGCTATGTTTGAAGGTAGAAATAAAAGTCATAGCTCCACTGACATATGACATAAAGTATAATATGTACGATTTAGAGGTAAGAGGTTTTTAAAAAATAATAAATTCGATGGACGACTTCAATAATTTTTCTATTTTAAAAAAAATTCATTCATTTTCTTAGAGCATTTCGAATTTACAGACTCGTTGATGAAAGATATAGAGTTTGGAATGAGTGATCACATGTTCCTTGAGGTGCCGCCTATGAAAGGGATGACGAAGTGCAAGTGGCTCGTATGAGATCTTGTTATGAATAGGACCTGTGACTTATAGATGAGTCATTGGCTTGCATGAGATCTTGTTATGAATAAGACATGTAACCTATAGATTAACACTGTCACTCACTCTCACTATCATTCACAACGCATTTCACGTATCAATGTTGCGTATGACACCATGGATCCATCACATCTATTAGACCATAAGTCCCTTCCTAAAGATCACTGTGGTCAAGACTTTAGAGAATAGACATTGAGCCGAAGAAGTGACTTGAAAGAGAGAAGAATAGATGAGATTGTCCTACCCAATCTATCCTAGGATTTGATGACTTCTAACCCGATGTCGCAAAACCCCTAAATTTTTCATTTTCTCCGACATGCCAAGTTCATAAATACAATATCTCGACACACCTAAACATACGTTAGAATTGACGAACAGGAAAAAAGTACCACCTAGCCTATGTGGGAACATCTTTCTCAACTTCACTTGAATTCTCACGATGCTTCCATCTAGACATTTCATAAATTGGGCACAGATTTGCATCAGCAAGACCTTTCCTAAAAAAGATACAATGGTGGTTGACACATGCATGAATTTTCTAATAATCCATTCCAAGAGTTCACAGCATCTTCTCCGCTTCATACATAGAAAAGGAAAATACAGAAAAAGGATTCAAACCTAAAATTGCTCACAAGATTATAGAAAAAGGAAGATACATAAATAAGTGAATTTCATCCTAAGAGATGATATCCTGGAAAGTGATTGTAGGGGAAAAAAAGAACTCATAATAAATAATCAAATTCACTAAAGGAAGCAGAAGGGCTAAAAATATGAATCCTTTATAGGAGCCCCGCAATCAGAAACAAAACCTTAGAAACTTGTGTTAACAAAAAGAAAAGAAGATGAACTACTAAAATGCCTGTTTGAGTTTGCCTGTCACTGAATTATACATTCTAAGAACTGTAAGGATTTGCAGTTAATTAGTTTTCTTGTCGTCGTCTTCTATTGCATTCGAATTCGATGCCTCGGCTCCTTGATTATCTTCGCCACCGAAACCAAATTCGTTTATACGTTTCTTGTCCACTGGGTAAACCCATCTCTGATATAGATAGATCAGAAATATGAGATCTGCAGGGCAACGAATTTACAGGCATCAATCAAATATATCTTCCACATATACTATTTGATAATAACGAAACAAAAGAATTGGACTTTTTTCTCACCATCTCGGAACACTGAAAGCCGGTGTAGGGTTGGCATTTTGATGACGAAAGCAAATAGGTCGTCGATGATGGTATTAAGGAACTTGTATGTCATCTGTCTCCAGGGTAGATGAGCTACAGACTTGAGCTTGTAATTAATGAACAACTGAGGGCACATCATAATGAACCCTGCAAGGAATCCAAATTCAGATATCATAACAGATTTCCCAATAATCAGAACCTCGAAATGACGACGCAATAACGAGTACTCGTGATTTTATACTGATATTGATTTGTGAAACTAAACATACATATGCACATACAAATTGCATCTTAAAAACAGACTTTATCATATGGCCGCATATGAGACATGGACTAGACCCAGCTGATTATTTATAATTATTTAGACATTGACATACCCTTGCAATCCCACATGAAAAACCTGTTTTATTGAAATTTTCACTACAACGTACGTACGTTCTTATAACATAAACTAAAAAGTCTAATGCATTTTTTAATAAAGGAATCAGGATTTTAAGTAAGAGCACACACCAGAAAATATTACAAGCAAGGTGAAAAAGCATGCCGAAAAGGCTTTAAAGTGGCTTACCGAACATGTATACACAGCTTGTGAGTGAAGAAAGAATCCAAGAATACCAGCTCTTATGTTGTTCATACATGAGTGAATAAACAGATGAGCAACCAACAAGGAGGAAAAGCACATAGGACAAATACTTCATTGCAAGATCATCGTACTCCTTGGTCTTATTTCCTGCATATGACTCGCGATCACGGAATCTCAACATAGGTATCCTTCCACTCCTATCAATCTGGAATAGAAGGAAAAATGATAATGAGAGATGATACACAATTGCACTATTGTTATGAAGAAGACACACAACACATTTATAGAACGGATGAATAAGGTACTTAGAGAAATAAGAGAGAATTAATAATGGGCAAATGCAATCATCTAAGGATAAAAAAAACTTTTTTTTCCCTTTTGACATCTGCAAGTACGTGGAAACGTGACAACCACTTGACCCTACTCTATATATATATATATAGTAGGGTCTAAGTATTTGCACCACAATAAAGCCTACCCTAAGGAGTGCACAAAAAGAGAACTTTGCAAATATGAATGAATGCTGCTTATTAAGATAATGTGCCAATATATACTAACATATGGATATATAATAAAAGAATGAAAAGAAAAAAAAGAAAAAGAAAAAAAATACTTGGGAGCAGTGAAGAAAATAAAAAATAATAGCTACCTCAATATGCATAGCTTTTCCTATTTTCCAGAACTCAATACAGCAACCAATGCCAGAACTTGCAAGGATCATCCACGAAGTATCATTATCAAGTAGATACAAGAAGACGATCAGTTGAGATATGAAGCTGACAATGACAGACTTCGCAGAAAGTCCTTCCATAGATTTATTTTTGTTCCAAAATTGGATATCTGAAGTAGAACCACCATAAGTTAGCAAAGTACATATGTTTCACAGGATAATAAAGAATTGACTAATAAAGTAAATAGTGACCAAACATTTCTTTACCATTCTTGAAGGCGAGCATGTCAAAAACTGAATGAAGTAATGAGACAACCATGGTAACTGCCAGGAGATAGGGATTTCCTTCCAAGAACACCCGCTGAAATATAATTCACCAATCACCATTTGGATAAACATTGGGCGGAAAAAAATAGCATTTTGTTGCATTAATTATCTAACCTATATGGTTTAAGACAACACAATTATCTCTTCAAAATGACCCCTACACAAAGTACAACACAGCTATTTAAAGCTGAAGAAAATACAAATAGCAGAAAATCTCTAATCATAGGAGTCAGACTAACCGACGCATAAAACTTAAGACTAAAGAATTTCATGATTTTTCAAGATTTGCAGGATCTTGAAACTTGAGAGATTGCAAGAAAACTAATGAAAATCCAAAAGTTCTTAAAGAAATCTACATCAATTCACGCTCCAAGAAAAAGAACTTGTACTCAAGTTCAAATAGCCAAAATAAATCCATCTGGAGCAGAGCCACATCAAAAATAGGATGGATGTTCATTCCCGTAGAAAGCCCTACACAAGATGCATTAGAACCAATTTGCTGGAGTATGAGAACAGGGTTGAACTTTTTAGGTGTGAATTTGTTAAGGCTTTTCTAGTAACTCTTTCTTCAGATTCTTTGTGATCTTTCTACTCCCCTCAGGGAGCCACTCTTCAGATTACAAATTGTTAAAAAAAAAAAAAAAAAAAAAAAAAAAAAAAAAGGAGAAAACCCAAGTTCAAGGAGAGCCAGTACCTTCAACTCATCAGCCTCACCTTCAAGCATGCTTCCATAGCTACGGTGAATCTGGAATGACTGATCAATCTGGAGGAATAACTGCCACTTGGTCATGCTTATCGGAGCCACTTCTAGATTAAGTACCAGCTCCTTCACTGTCTCGTTGATTCGAACCAATTTGTCTCTAAGTAGCCAAAACTCGTTGAAGAAAATGGTGGGATAGTAGTTTCCTGTAGTGGGCTCAACATTCAAGTCTACTAAAGTTAAGAAAGTCAAAGCCAAATTTTCTGTTTCAATTTCTATGTTTGGCATGCCAAACAAAATCCATCCATCAACTTTAACATGATATTCCAGCCTACTGTTGTGCCAATTCAGCAAGTACCGGATAATAAAGAGAAAAATACAAAATTTACTATTTATCATACTCAAATGTTTTAGGAAGGGGAAAAGAAGTGAAACCTAGTGTGCAACAATCATTTTGGCAGCAAGGTCAGTCATTCATATCAAATAAACCTTTCTCGTGGCAAAGAGTACTAAATAGATAGCATTAAAACCATGAAAATCCACCTCCTGCTGCACAACAATGACCTTGGACTTTGCACTCAATTACTAAATTAATTGTTGGCAACATGAGACAAGAAATAAAATATAAACAACTTAATTAAGGGAAGCACACTTCTAAAGACTGATCGAATATAGAGTTCCTTTTTAAAATAAAGAAAAAGATAGAGCTTTTGCAATTTGTATTTTAGGCCCTTTTGTAATTATTCACTTGGTCTCATTACTCTTGACTATAGCCCATCCTTACAGTTTGGCTCTTTTTTTGTGAGCATTATCTTTGTGTATGCCCTTGTATTCTTTCATTTTTCTCTGAAAATCAAGCTTTCTCACTAATTAAAGAAAAAAAAACTTTAAAAACACAGATGTCTTTTATTCTGGAAAACATGTCATACAGAATCCGTCAAGATCCTTGCTCCTATCACAACTAAACATCATTCTTTAAAACTTCTTAAGTGGTAAGAAGCTGTTCTAGGAGCATCCCATCTTCAGCCCTTGTATAGTGTCAATCCAACCCATCAACAAACATAAATAATTTATTATGAAGAAACCAACTTTCATGAGGAATAAATGAAAGAAAACATTTCTGAGAGCATAATAACTGCTACTTTCATGTTAATGAATCATGATTCATGAGTATATTAAGAGGTGTACAACTGATGATTTTAACCCATTGTAAAAGCACAAAAAAAAACTTTGTAATTGGTTTTATCTTATTGCTTTATAGTTAGTCTATATTTTTCTCTCTTTATAAGAAAGTGAGCTTTCATTAAGAAAAATGAATGAATGTACATACAAACACAGTACAAAAAAGAGTCCAAATAACTAAAAGGACTCCAATCAAACCTGGTTGATAAGTATAAAAAACCAAGCCCGACAATGAAACATTGAACCTAATAACCTCCCACACAACTCCCCTCATCTACCCAAAAGAATGGGGCGAGAAAAATGCCTACAAGGGATTTTTCCTTCTCCCTACAAAACCACCTCCATTATAGCTCTACAATCTCTGCCCTAAACCAAAGAGACTCTAAAAGCAAACACGAACCTCGACCATATCAAGTGGGCACAATGGAAACTCCAAAGGATATGGTTTGGGTCCTCCCACCTCTACAAAGCGAGCACCATTGAGGCCCCAAAATAAGGAAGAGTGTATTGGCATGCAGTATAAAGTATTAAATTTTTCATGCAAGAACTTTACCTTCTTGGGGATCTTAATCTTCTCAAGCAAAGAAACAAAAGGGTGACAAGGAAAACAGGGAAGTCCTTAGAAGAAAGGAGAGAACTAGGGGAAAAAATGCCTGAGAAGGACAAGGAGACAAAAAGCCGATAATCCCTTCTTCCCTAGACAACAAAGGGATTTCTTAAAAGCAAGAGCAAAGAGGTCGCCACTAACAACTCCTTTATGAGAGAGGGCAAAGAAACCCCAAACAAAAGAAGAAGAAGCAGGACCCCCGAAGGCAACAAAACAGGCACCACAAAACTATAAAACATACAAAATGAGTTTACATCATATCTTGAAAAATTAAGAAGGCCCTCAACATAGTTGTAACAAAACTCATCACAACTCATAGCTCATTTAATGCAAACAAATATGAATTCAAAAAAAAAATGAAAGTGTCATGCACAAAACTTAATGAGAACTTCAGAAATACTCTTAACTATATTAGATTTTCAATCAACCACTTTTGTATTTCCTTTGTTACTTATATAGCCTTGAAGCACAATAAGGAAAAAAACCAAATTTATGAAGATGGACAGAGGAATATATAAGGATACAAGGAGCAATATTCGGTGGAACACCATTGTGAGGATATCTGCAAAAAAAAAAAAAAAAAAAAAAAGAGAAAAGAATAAACTTCTTAGGTATTAGTGAATCCCAAACGAGACTAATGCATAGGAGATAAACAAGAAAACATGTGGTTGTCTGTGTTACTGCCTATACATAAAAAGATCAATCAAGGGAAACAAATAGACGATAGTGATGATTTTAAGCCACATGATAGAAGTTACAGAAATAAATTGATATGCCAAGACAACCATCATACTAGATTCAACGTATTTGATTTATAAAGAGTAAAGTACAAAAAATATTTATCATAAATATTTTTTTTAAGAAATTAATAAAAGCAAATATATATATATATCTATGAAACATCAATTTTAAGTGCAAGAACCTTCTAATCGCTGTACCAACCAATAATTTTTCATAATTTTATTGCTCTACAAACTTGCAGAGATTAAAGATTAAAATGTAGTAAACATACCCGGTAAAATCGTCAACTAGATTAATAGTCACATTTGGTTTCCAATAGGAAACCCACTCCACAGGACCATCATCTTTCAGATCAACTTGGTTATCATCAACAACCTTGAGCAACCAAAGTGACATTTGTTTAGAACAAGACGGCTCAAGATTGTAAGCACTACAGAAGACTGAGAATTCTTGAATATCGATCAAGTGTTGAAGTACCATCAAATGAAAGCCATTAAGAAAACAAGGTAACACGATAATAGGACAGGACAGAAATGCTAGTGCAATTTGAATCAGTGGATAGATAATGGAAAATACACTCTGAAACTATGATCCCATACACAATTACTTCATTTCCTTTGAGCAATCTATTTCATGTCATTCTAATAAACACAAAACTTAAATATCCTGGTGCCCATTAGGAGCGTTGGTGATATATCTTTGACAACTATCATAGGTACTTCTGCAAATTTCCACATATATAACTAATGCATAGCATTACATTTTTATCATATTGGTTATTCATAGCATATTAAATGCTACAAGTATCAATATGCGGTGAAACATTTTTAGTTATACACTGGAACTATATGGGCAGAGTCTATCCAATCAACATGCTTCTCTCCCCATCTCGTGAAGTACAAGCATCAGAAACTGAAAGTCCGACATCAACAATCTTTGTGCAGATTTTAAATAATTTTCTTTTGTTTTATACATGTGACTATCTTTTGGGAGAAATAATTGTACTTGATGAAAACAAAGATAGTAATAAATGAGATTCTCCTCAAAAGAAGACTAGTAATTATAAAAAACTCATCCAAACAAAAAAACAGGCACATAAAGCATGATTCAAGTATCCATTGCCTAATTAACATCTCTTATGCCAAACATATATGCATGACTTTTATATCAGTGAACAAAATTTGCAAACCAAAATATTCAACGGTAAAGGAATCACCTCTTTCAGAACTTCACCAGCATCAGAACCTTCAGAATTGCCTAACAAACTCTTTTTCTTATCTGCTTTTGACTTGGGCAAATATATCACGATAGCTGAAATGAATTGAAGTACACATCCTCAAGTACTGATATATTATCTGTTGCTTGATTGCAGATGAAACAAAAAATCTAAAGCTCAAGATAACAAGGAAAAATATAAGATCTTACGATGTGTCCTTCCAAATGCAGCAAGAGGCTGAAACTCTGGATCATTGGGGTCTGGAGTGTATCCTGACCGTGCAAAGAAGACGTGTGCATACAGCGATCCATTTTGTTTCAAATCCTATAAGAAGAGCTATTGCATCAAAACCCGCTAACATCAAAAACTAAACAGGGACTAAAAAGGCAATATGCAGATGTGTCTGTAATGGTTTAACAGTACCTCAGATGGATAGTACTTCAGTGAAAGAGATCTGACACTTTCTGGCCCCCATACAGCATAAGGTATACCATTCTCATGCCAAACAAGCGCACCTTCATTTCCAAAGTCGGTAAACCTTTCATGCTCAGAAAGATACACCCACATATCCTGAAGGAAATTAATGCAACTGGTAACAGTTTACAGGACCTATAACTAAAAATAAAAAATAGACAGAAAAAAATCTGCTACAGATAGATAAAAGTAACAAACAAAAATCTACATAATATTTATCATAAGAAGTTAAGAATAGAAAAGTTTTATTATATATGGCAATAACTGCTTGAACATCAAAAATAGGCAACTCTCAATACACCTAGAACCAGATTCAACAAATGCCTTGAACCACCATGGTTAGCTAGAGGTCATTCAGACTAGAGAAGAAAAAAAAAAAGAAAGGGAGTGAGTTCAAACGGGATGGTGGCCATCTACCTAAATTTCCTAAAAATCTATGGATTTCCTAATACCGTCAGGTGGTTGTCCCAATCAGAATAAAGAAATTGAAATCTTTTTCAATTTTAACATAATGTTCGTGTACACATGAATTGAGTGCAACGAGTAAAACAACACCAATCTGATTTCAGGGCATTCACGCATGCCCGAAAACAAGTACAAAAAAAATGATAATATAGGAGAGAAATCAACAGCGGAAGAACCCGGTATGTGCTCTTGACATAAATTCAATGCAGAGATTTGCATTAAGTTGAGTATTTACATCACATGCTAAACGCATAACATAGAAGCTTTAGGATCTCCCCTGTAGTCAACAATAACAGAGTTGAAAATTCCAATCGCCTAAATCTACAACGATAGAAATCGGAAACCTAACTGGCCGCCTATAACTTCCAGAGTGAAAAAGATACTCTATACCCTACTCCGCATCCAGCCGGCTCAGTTAAAATTTCCAAGAAAATCCAAACAAAAATACAATATTGTCACGTAAAGCGATTAAAAAATGATTCAAACAATTACTCCCAATACAAAACATGAAAAACAGGAAGTACAACGGAATCATCAATCATTCAATTCAATTACTCAAAAACACATCTAACAATCTAAGTAAAAAATTACCAGCGGTTCACCCTTCTGAAAGAGATTGGACATGAGGATAGCAGGATCAGAGGGCTTCTTGGGGGCGAAGAATTTAGAAGCGAAGTACCAGAAGACGGCGATCCTAATGACTCCAGTAAGAGACTGTGCGAAGCCTCCTTGTTGCTGTTGCCCTGCTCTTGGTGCTGCCGCTACTCCTCCGCCGCCTGGACCTCCCTCTACCGCCGGCGTCGCCATTTTCTTCTTCCCTCTGTGCAAATCGAAGAGATCGGCGCAGAGAGAGAGAGAGATTCGTGAGAGAGTTTACAAGAAGAAGCTTTGGTGTTATATATAAAAAGCAAAGATTTGTTTTTTATTTTTTATTTTGCGATTGCCACGTCACGCAGAAAATATAAAAATCATAAGTCCAGCTATGTATTATGCTTATGCAACTATAAATATCTATTATATTAGCGTTCTTTTTTTAGGAAAAATACTTTTTTTTTTGGTCTCGAAATATTACATATTTATTCTTGAATTTTTAGTTAATTTTTATTGGGTCCATTAACTTCCAGATTTTACATTTTCACCCAATGCCCATTTATAATCACTTATATTAATTTATATAAAACAATTAGATTAAGTATAATTAAACAACTAATTTTCATTAGTTTTTTTGGCTAGCTAGTAAAATTGAAGCTCTCTTTCCCAAGTGTCACAATTGCACTTTTGGAACAGCCGGACAACGATTGTGTGACACTTGTTATAACCCAACAAACAAGTCAACCGTGTGAAATTTGCAATTCGTCGATAATGTCGACATATGCTCGAGTCTCGGGTCACGTTTTAGAGAAATATTTTAGAAAACATGAACAAGAAAATATGTTGAAAACAATTTTAAGGAAAGCAATGTTACAAGCTAAAAGGGAGCAGGCAAGAACAATGGCTTTGATAACATATAACTCGGGTATATCTTAGAGCATTTTAGCCTGGGACGTGTAGACATAATTTTGGTGACCGGTCATACACCCCTGTATTGACACAAGAATAATAATAAAAGTCTATCTAACATGAAAGCAAGTAAAAGAGGTTTGGAACGAGCATGCGGTCATGGACAACACGTACTAGGCAAGCATGGTTGGGACATCTGACATACAGCCATAGGCAACATGCTTTGGACAAGCATGATTGTGACACTAAGCGCTCAGATGATTACTAACGAGTTTGACTCGACCATTTTGGGAAGACACGACCTCTCATATCTTAACCATAAAGGATTTCATTCCTTCAATAAAGCCTTGATTGGTCTTATTCTTCTAAAAAGTGTGTAATCCATAGATGCGATCTTACTTCGGTAATCTCTCTCGCCTACAACACTTTTTTTTTGTGAACCACGTAAATTTTTCTAAGCCATATCTAGCTTTTCCCTTGTTTCAACTCTCAATTTTAGTGCACGGACTATGACACCTCTTGAAAACGAAAACGAGATTGATGGTTGAAAATTATCATGAAAATTTAGTTCGTGAATCTTTGAATTCATAAATACTTTTGGTATATTGCTCATTTTGATTCATGAATCTATTGGATTCATTAGGTGCGTTCTCATATTAGTACACAAATCATTGTGTTTCGTGTATGAGCACTGGTATTTTTATGACTTTATAAAGATTTGTCTAACATTTTTAAGAGAGAGTGTCATTTTGTGTTTGCCTAGAGTTTGTAGTAGGAAAAATACACTTGTAAACACTCTAGTTATAGTGATTGGTTGTCGTTCGTGGACATAGGAAAATTTTTCGTTTTGAACTAAGTAAATCTTTGTGTCTCTTTGATTATTTCTATTTGTGGGTGTGTGAGTGCGATTGATCTTACTTCCTCTCCCACTACACCAATTAAAACTTGATACCCTACTAATTAATTAATAGAAATTAAGTATTTTGTGGCCTAGTCTGATATAAACTCATTGTACCGGGACCTCCACTTACATGACCCCACATGAATGATATAAATCAAATCATTTGTAAATATAAAGTGAGTCGTAACAATAATGTTCTACCGGGATAAAGCACTCAACTTTATTTATATACTGTAGACCCTTTAGATTATTACTTATAATATTCTAATATGTCAACTATATACCATTCAAACTTATACTGAACACTGCTGTAATACAAAAATTTAACTTTCAGAAATATGCGGGTTAAGTTAAAAAGCAATGCTGTAATATTTGAAATTTGATCTTTTGTAAATTAGGCGGGTTAGGCGGATTGAACATTAAAATTATATTTTTGCTTATGAAATATTATTATCTTTATTATGATATTTTATTGTTTTTTTTAATATTTAAAATTATTTATTTAAGTTTTTAAAATAACTATTATTATGGTCGACAATAAATTTTAAATAAAAAAAACGAAAAAAAATAGTGGGAACCCCGATCCCCAAGAATTTACCATAGATAATCTGCCTCAATCCCCACAAAAATAAATGAAAAATTTTACGGAGTTAAAAGATTAAAAATAAGTGGAAATTATGTGCGTATAATCCTTTAATTGAGTATGATTATTTGTTAATATGTTTTTGTGTATCTTGAGCGTGTATAGCTTGTGTGTAAGAAACATGATGTATTGTTCGTCGATGGTATGTTGATCCATAGCTCCTCACGTGTGAGATACTTACTAAGTACGTGTCGACGAAAGCTAGTTGTTATATCTTTTAGTAGTTGTTTCTGTTGAGCTTAGTTTATTTATCTTTAATATAGTCGAATTTAGCGTTGTAATTTGAGTACGTTTTGTTTTTAAACTTTGAGTTGGAAGTTTAGCGTTGGAATTGTTGAACACTTGTTTTAGAGTGGCTTGCTTGCTTTTGAGTTCCAATTTCAATCTTTGGATGATCTTTATGGAAGAGTATCCCTCTTGTTTGTACTCGTGCAACGGTGCTTACGTAAGAGTGTATACGAGTTGGGTTAAGATGAGCTGGAAAAATCTTTTGGACCCCTAAAAGTACGTGACCCAAACAACCCGAATTGAATTCATAACTCAACTCAACCTACCTCGCTATTTTTGGGTTTGATTGGTTGGGTTGTCATAATTTGAAACTCAACCTAACCCTTCAGATGCTACCTCATGACCCGGACCCCATAAACCAACACAAGCTCTTCCAGCATGCTTCTAAGAGTGAAGAGTTAGTCCTTCATTTGTCCTCACTCACATACATCATAGGAAAATTCCACCAACTTTTAATGTTCTTCCTTTTATTTCGTGTCAAATCATAGTTGTCCGTGGCTCGAGTCTCTGGAGAAATGTATGTCCCACACTCGAAACGATACATAATTATTTTAAAAAAATCTTGCTTATCCGCAATACAAATGTTTTCATAAATTTAGCTTGTCTAGGATGAGTTGTCCATGGCTGCATGCTCGTTCCAAACCCTTTTTACCTGCTTTCATCTTAGATAAGTCTTTACTATTTCATGTGTTGTCAATATGAGTGTGTATAACCGCTCACAAAAACCATGTCTACACCCACCAGAGCTAAAGTGCTCCAAAATTTACTACAGAGGATGCGACTAACTGTCAATTCTTCCTACCTTTGGTTATATGATATTTAAGCCTTGATATTTTCTTTGCTTATAGCCATACAATATTGTTTTCTTCGATTCTTTCCAATTTATTTCCTGGCTCACGTTTTTTAAAACATTTCTCGCAAATGGGATCTGAGGCTCGAGTATACGCCGATGTTGTTTACGAAGTCCGAATTTCTCACGACTGACTTGTTCACTGGATTAGAACAAGTGCTCTACAATCATTGTCCCACTGCTGCAAGAGTGCGATTGTGACATAGTGCGGCAAACATCAAACCATTGTGCAATTTTCTCTATTTTGCAGGTCACCTCTCCCCACCACATCATTGTATAGTTTTCTTTGTTTTTTAGGTCACCTCAGATAAAAGAATTTACGGTTGAAGCATATAAGTCCTTGTGTTGCACATCAACAAACTAGATCAATACCTTTAAATCTTATTCAAATTTATGTTTTCTACTTTTTGAGGTCGGTCAAACTCTTACCTCGTAAAGTAAGATAGTGCATCGTAAGCTGCATTTATCACATCTATAAATAATTTCTTTTAGCTTTAAACATTGCATACAAATTTTAGTGATATGTCAACAAATCTATAGAAATTATCATACGTTCATCCGTTCAATATCGACATTAAAAGTGAATCAACATTTTTAATAAAATCTAACAAAAAAATCTACAAAAATATCTGTAAATTAACTACAAAAAATTAAAGACTTTATTTTTAACTCGAGTATTTTCTATGAATTCTTTATTTTTTAAAATAAATATATCGATATTGAGATTTTATCAATAAACACGAGACACGACATTTTCATCATCGTCGACATTTAAAACATTGAACACTAACCACATGGATTTTGGGATATTATTTAGAATGCACAATGAGTTGGTCAACGTTGACCAAGTCTCTTTTTGGTAAAAAAATAAAAATAAAAATAAAATAGCATTTTCTTGTGAATTAAACAATTTTTTACTTTTTAATTTTGATTATGTCCTATCTGTCCTATGAGTTGTAATGTAAATTCCAAATTCTTTCCCTTTCTTTTTCCCTTTCTCTTTTCTTCTCTCTTTCAATTTTCAATTCTCTAAATAAGGTAGCATTGTGATGGAGAAGGGAGGCAGCCAAAGTCGTGTCGTGTGTACACCTTTGACGACGTTCATACAGACCGACACGACAACGTTTCGAGAGGTCGTACAACGTCTAACCGGGCCATCAGAAAGCCACACGCCGCCGTCGAAAGCAGTTGGATCAAAGAGGTCAACTACGACCTCCAAACTCCATGAAAGGAGACACTTGACTAGACCAAAGCTGCAAATTGTGAAACCATGTCCTTCTCATTTCAAGCCTGGCGAGCATCCTAGCTACGTTACGAGCCCGGTTGGGACGCCTTCGAAGATCTTGTCGAAGCTGTCGATTGGGGAGGACGAGAATGAGTCGAATAAGATGGAAGAAGAGAAGGCAATCAAAGAAAGGAGATTCTATTTGCATCCATCTCCAAGGTCAAAGCCTGGCTATGCTCAACCAGAGTTGCTTTCTTTATTTCCTTTGGAATCTCCCAAAGCAACTCAGCACCATGAAACAAAAAAGAATTAATCATTTATTGCAAATGTACTCTTTTTGATATATGATTGTTAAAATTGGTTCCTTCCTAGTAGATGTGTTTTAAAACGTGAGGCTGACAACGATACGTAATGGGCCAAAGTAGACAATATCCGCTAACGGCGGGCTTGAGATGTTACAAATGGTATAAGAGGCAGATACTGGACGGTGTGTCAACGAGGAGCTCCCAAGGGGGGTGGATTATGAGATCCCACATCGATTGGAGAGGGGAACGAAGCATCCTTTATAAGAGTGTGGAAACCTCTCCTCAGTAGACGCGTTTTATAACTGTGAGGTTGACGTGGATACGTAACAGGCCAAACGGACAATATAAGAGGCAGATACTGGACGGTGTGTCAACGAGGAGCTCCCAAGGGGGGTGGATTATGAGATCCCACATCGATTGGAGAGGGGAACAAAGCATCCCTTATAAGAGTGTGGAAACCTCTCCTCAGTAGACGCGTTTTATAACTGTGAGGTTGACGTGGATACGTAACAGGCCAAACGGACAATATAAGAGGCAGATACTGGACGGTGGTGTGTCAACGAGGAGCTCCCAAGGGGGGTGGATTATGAGATCCCACATCGATTGGAGAGGGGAACAAAGCATCCCTTATAAGAGTGTGGAAACCTCTCCTCAGTAGACGCGTTTTATAACTGTGAGGTTGACGTGGATACGTAACAGGCCAAACGGACAATATAAGAGGCAGATACTGGACGGTGTGTCAACGAGGAGCTCCCAAGGGGGGTGGATTATGAGATCCCACATCGATTGGAGAGAGGAACAAAGCATCCCTTATAAGAGTGTGGAAACCTCTCCTCAATAGACGCGTTTTATAACTGTGAGGTTGACGTGGATACGTAACCGGCCAAACGGACAATATCTGCTAGTGGTGAGTTTGGACTATTACAAATAGTATTAGAGACAGATACCGGACGGTGTGCTAGCGAGTATGCTGGCCTCCAAGGGAGGTGGATTGTGAGATCCCACATTGGTTAGAGAGGGGAACGAAACATCCCTTATAAGGGGGTGGAAACCTCTCCTTAGTAGACGTGTTTTAAAACTGTGAGGTTGCCGTGGATACGTAACGGGCCAAAGCACACAATATCTACTAACGATGAATTTGAACTCTTATAACATAATATTAATGGAAAAAAATATAGTAATAACGAATTAGAAACGAAACTTGGGGAAGGTAGAATAAGTTAAATTTGCTTGGCAAATCATATTCAGAAGCATATTCGGCAAGTGTTTTCCACAAAATAGTAGTGTTCGAACAGCTTCTTATTTGGTCAACTCCCTAATACTGAACAATTATTAAATCCGTTGGACAATTAGATCTCACCCAACATAATAAAACAATAAATCCTCCCGACAAGAAATTGAATTAAGATCGAGTTAGGAACAGGCCTATAATAGGAACAAACGCAACCAGTAAAGAGAGAAAAGTTGGATAATGGGTAGAGAGTCACCACTTCCTATGATCACACAATTCTTACCTATGTAAATTTAAACTGATCCAAAATAGTTGGATCGGTGGTCATATGGGTCGAAGCCCAAGTGTCTAAAAACCAATCAGCAGTCTCGGGTCCAACAATAGAACAAGACGTGTTGACAGCTTCAGCAAGGTGAGTATGAGTGGAGTCAGTCTGAGTGTACCATTGGTTGCAGCGATCATCATAATGGCCCTTCATGTGACATATTTGGCAGCATGGTGGTCAACGATCCTGACTCGAGTGGGTACGTCCTCAATTGCAAGAGTTGTTGTGGGCATCATAATGGCCTTGCTGGTTGCTATGGGAAGTATGGTGACTTCCGTGGCTGTGGTCACGATTAGTGGTTGTGATTGTCGCAGGAATTGAGTCAAAAGACTCAAGGAGCGTTGGAACAACTAAGCAGTAGAAAAATGATGGTTGAACGTAGTCTCCAACGCGAGCCAAACGTCACAGGCAGTGGAGAGACCAACAACGATAGCAATGGCTTCCTCGGTGAGAGAAGAGAGCAGGAGACAGAGAAGTCATTGATCGACGGCTTTCCACGCCATATATTTGGTGTCGAGTGTTGAAGAGGTTGCTGATTCAAAGCAAGGTGGTAAAATTAGAGTTTCATCAATGTAGCCCAGCATGTCTTGATTCTCAAGGAGATGGAGAAGGTGTCTTTTCGAAAGAAGATAATTGGATGAAGAAAGCTTAATGGTGACCCAATGGATTAGTGTTGAAAGAAGGAAGATAGAAGAGAATTCGGAAGCTAGGGAGAAGAAAGGAACGAGGTTGCTAAACCAGATGAGCTATAATACCATGTGAATATTTGCGAAAACCTCCGGATCCCGTGGTTAGAGTTTCCTATTTATAATTATTTACAATAAGATCAAATAGATTAGAAAGGAAACGGAAAGAGCAATAAACAAATACAATATATCAGCTTATGATGAAGGGTCAAGTATGATACATATGGTAAACCGTAATGAAATGCTAAATATCTTCAACACCCGTGTGTCTCCTTGTATATTTCTCGTTTCATCTTCTTTCTTCTTTTGTTTCATCTGCATCAAATGTACGAGTTATACAATCCTAACCGTAGAAACTATATTTGAAACTCGGGATTTTCCTTTGTTTTTTCTCGAGGGAATTTGCAAGAAATCCGTAAAATTATCTTCATTTTTTGTGGAAAACTTTACCCTAATTTCATGCATGTGTTCATACGTTCTTCAAATGCATCCATTGAACCTGGTGAGGCTAAACCTTCCATTTATTTCATTCATCCCCTGATTTAGTTACCTTTTATAAGAACACCCCAACTATATATATATATATAATAAGCCTTTTGCTTGAAAGAAACTCAACCATAACCATAGTTATGGCTGGAAAGTTGTGTACTAAACTCGCGTTCTTAGCTGCAATCATGTTGTTGATAGCCGTGTTTGGTTCAGGTAAAACCTCTCAGCTTGTAAGTAATTATAGCCATAAATAGTTGATTTAAAGTGTTGGTTTATACTGTGCAGTGAATGGCATGCCATTGGGCTTAAAACCAAGCTCTCTCATACACATCACATGCAATACCTCAAGTGATTGCAATGACCCTAGACAGTGTTATTGTGATACTCATTTGTGCTTTTGCTCATCACTCAACAGCCCCTTCGCCTTCACCTCACCTCAAAAGCTTCCTTTACAACACAACAACAACAACTAATCAGCTTTATGAGAGCTCTTAAAGTTCGCGTTGTTAAAATAAATAAGATTATGACACAAGTTTGGATACTACTTGTGTATCGCTACTCGTACATGTATTCCTACGAGCTTATATTGAAAATCGTGTTATAAAAATTCCGTTCGATAACTATTTTACTTTTGAAAATTAGCTTTTTGAACACTATTTTCACCTCCACCAGAGTATTATCAAGTGCATTTGTCGTGTTGTGCACGTGTATTTCTTATTCTAAAATAAGTTAGTTTTAAATGAATGGAGTAGAGTATTTGAAGTAGGGGTGTTCGTGGGTTGGGTTGGGACATTTCTTAGACCCAACCCAATTGCTCGAATTGTAGATTTTTGCAACCAAAATATCCGATAAGCGTCAACAATGCTGGATTTGCAAATCTAGAGGTCCTTCTAGAATCTTTGCAAATTTTCACAAAGAAAGCTAACTTAACGAAGGATTCCAATCTAAAATTGTGGCAAAATTTCACAACAAAAAAGAAGCTAACTTAACGAATGATTCCAACCAAGAGTGGATTAGAAGATGAATTACTCTTAGATCGAACTTGGAATCTATGATAGTCACTCTTAGATTCGGAGACGACTCACTCCAGAATTAACTTGATCATGACTAATCCAATAAATCGATTTTAACATCAAACCTAAGACAAGGTTTGAAAGAAACATAACACACAAAGGGTTTCAACAAGGTTTTTGTATCCCATCATGATTTCAAACTTGAATATTATATTAAACAAACCAATAAGATAATTCAAACATAACGTAGTTCAACTCCACCCTACCAATAAAAAACTATTAAATGCAAATTGAAGAAAATAAGGCATACATAAATAATTAAATATAGTTCAACTACCAAAAACAAAAAGTCTTCGAATCAATTTTCCAATGTCAGGTGATATTTATTGTCACTTCATTCTTTTCTTGATTTGATACTTAAATCTTCTTTGCGCATTGCTCCTCGTAGGTTGGATTCATATCCATATCTCTTATTAAATAATGAACCCAATCCAAACATAAATTCTCTCGGTCGGATTGTTTGGGTCATTTATTCAAATTGTTGTTTTAAATAAAAATAAAAGGTTAGTTCATTAAAGTACCTTCCAAATCGTTAAAAATTATAAGAGTGGTTAGAAAATAAATAATCAAAATCCTAAACCCTAAACCCTAAAATAATTAGGAAATTAAATAAAAATAAAATAAGTATATGTATATATAATTGTATTGTAAGCAAAAATGTATATTTCAAAATTAAATCATAAATTCGGGTTGGTTCGATTCAACCCAATCTAGTTTTAGGGAAACTCACGCACCATCTAAATTTATAACACTCTTTCCCTCGGTAAACTCATTCACCTTCTCCTTTCTTTCACTCTTGAACATAGGCTGTATGAGAAGAAGGTAAAGCTCCTGAACCTGCCCCGATATGCCCTGAACCTACTATTGTTCATGTTGTGCTTTCTCTTACTGTCACAAATAAATGGTCCTTTCGGCAACTTGATGTTAAGAATGTTTTCCTCAATGGCACTCTTACTGAACATGTTCATATGGAATAACCTCTTGGGTATATTGATCCTCGCTTTCTCACTCATGTTTGTCTATTAGAAAACGTCCTCTATGGCTTAAAGCAAACTCCTCAGGTCTGGTTTCAACGTTTCACCTCATTTCTTCTCACACTTGGTCTTTCTTGCAGTCGCGCTGACACGTCTCTTTTTGTCTTTCATCAGTAGTCTAACCTTATCTATCTGCTTCTTTATGTTGATGACATTGTTGTCACCGGTAATAACCCAACTCTTCTTAACAGTTTTACTCACAAGCTTCATTCTGAGTTTGCTGCCAAGGATTTGGGCTCTCTCAATTACTTTCTTGGTCTTGAAGCTTCACCCACTTCTAATGGTCTCTTTATTAGTCCGTTAAAATATACGCGAGATATTCTTACTCGTGCTCAATTGTTCGATAACAAACTAGTCCAAACCCCGGGGTTATATGCATACCTTCAAATCGTGCGCAAACTATCTATGCTTGTTATTGTTTCTTTAATTGTGCTCAAAATGAATATTGAGGCGTCTCTCTTTTATGTGGTGTATCTAACACATACTAAATAATCTTTATATATAAAAATTTTCTTTTCAAAATGATGTAGCCTCTTAGTTAGTATGATCGACGCACTACTATAATTTTGGCCTACGATGTCAATTCTTAATCGGTGAATCTTAAGTAGGTCCATAATAGTCATTCTAAGTTTTAAAAGAGAACGACCCTCGTGCCTGACAAACTATATTCTACTATGTAGTTTAGGGATAGAATCTTATCTATTCTTCTATTTAAGATAATTATCTTAAACTAATTAAAGTCTAAGTAAACCCTAGTTACCATGTAGTTTTCTATCCCAATTGAGAATACTTGATAAAACCACCACATTAAAGGGTGGGGAGAGTTTTCTATATATAATCATTTACGGAATGAAATAAGACAAATAGATTACAAAGGAAATGAAAAGAGCGATCAAAGTATGATGCAAATATCCTCAACAATACAATATCTGCCTGTAATCAACGGTCAAATTATGATACATATGGTAAACAATAATGAAATGCTAAATATCCTCAACAATACCATATATTAGCCTATAATCAAGGCTCAAATATGATACCTATAGTAAACCGTAATGAAAGGTTAAATATCCTCTACACCCCCACAAGCTCAGCGTCAAATTTGAACGAACATGAAACTTGAATCTTGAAAATTCAAAGAGAGGTCGAGAAACACTTTTGGTGAAGATGTTAGCAACTTAGAGATGAAAGGGTACATATTTTGCGGAGTTTGCTAGCGACAACAAGTTCTCGAAGAAAATGATAATCTAATTCAACATGTTTGGCCCGCTTATGAGAAACGGGATTGAAGCTAAAAAAATTAACACTTTTGTTGTCACATAAGAGCAAGAGCTGCGGCAGAATGGGGACCTTGAGATCATGCAAAAGATGGCATAAGCCAAGGAAGTTCAGCCGTAGTCATGGCAAGATCACGATACTCAAAGTCACAACTAGTGCGTGAGACAGTAGGTTGCTTCTTGGCACTCCAAAAAACGAGATTGTTACCAAGATAAATAAAATAGTCGGATGTAGAATGACGAGTATCGAAACTACCAACCTAGTTAACATCCGAATAAGCCACTAGCGCACTAGGAACAATGGATGGGCGAAAGGTAAGGTCAAAGTGGAGTGTGCCCTTAACATAGCGAAAATATATTTGACAGCAAGAAAGTGATTTGTAGTAGGGCCATGCAAAAACGGACAGACAGAATTAACAGTATGGGCAATATATGGGCGTGTAATGGTCAAGTACTGAACGACGCCAACAAGAGATCGATAGAGAGTAGGATTAGAGAAAGGAGAACCATCAACAGTTAGATGTTGAGAAACAACCATGGGGTGTGGACTGGTTTGTTATCTAGCAAATGAGCACGAGTAAAAATATCTTGAGTATATTTTAACTAACTAATAAAGAGACCATCAGGAGTAGGGAAGCTTCAAGACCAAGGAGGTAACTGAGAGAGCCCAAATCCTTGGTAGCAAACTCATAATGAAGTTTGTGAACAAAGTTGTCAAGAAAAGATGGGTTGTTGCCGGTAACAATAATGTCATCAACATAAAGAAGCAGATAGATAAGGTTAGATTATTGATGAAAGACAAAAAGAGACATGTCAGTGCAACTACAAGAAAAACCAAGTGTGAGAAGAAATGAGCTAAAAAGTTGAAACTAAGCACGAGGATCTTACTTTAAGCCTTAGAGGGCTTTCTTTAATAGACAAACATGAGAGGGAAAGCAAAGATCAATATACCTAGGAGGTTGTTCAATATGAACATGTTCAATAAGGGTGTCGTTGAGGAAAGAATTTTTTACATCAAGTTGCGAAAGATGTCATTTATTTGTGACAACAAGAGAAATCACAACACGGACAATACTAGCTTTGCCAACTGGACTAAAACTGTCAGTGTAGTCAAGATCAAGAACCTGAGTATAACTTTTGGCAACAAGACAAGTCTTGAAACACTCGAAAGATCCACCAGACAAATATTTAGTGCAAAGCACTCATTTATAGCTCATGATGTTGGTGTTGGTAGTGTGAGGAACCAAAATTCAAGTGTCATTTTGTTGTGAAGCTCGAATTTCCTCATCCATAGCAGCAAGCCAAGTTGGATTCTTAGCAACAAATTTGAATCTTCTTGTCTCAATGGATCCAAGAAGAGCATAAAGATGTTTAAATGAGCCCAAAACACCAAGATTTGCAGGATGACGAGTCTTAAAAATACCAGTTTTGGCTCGTGTGATCCTATGAGAGCCTAAAGATGAAGAGAAATAAGTAGCAGGTTCAATAGAGGGCATATCAAAAGTCGAGGGTGGAAAAGATGAACGTGCAAGAGAAGTATCAATCTAAACAGAGTCATCCACAGTCAGAATAGATATCACATGGAGAGGAGCTAGATCGAAGAATGTGTAGTGATGAAGAGGTAGGGGATGGAAAAATATGGTAAAGAGCGGTTCCAAGAAATTTGAAATGTGAAAAGAGGAAAGAGGTTAGCATGAGTTTCATCAAATTGAGCGTTGTGGGTGATGTATAGCCTAGAGGTGGTGGGAGCAAGACAGAGAAACCGTTTATGAGAGGGACTATAACCCAATAAAATGCAAGTAATGTTGTGGGGAGAAAGTTTGTTTAGCATATAATCACGCAAGAAAGGATAAATACGACAACGAAAGGAATGAAAATTATCATAATGTGGAGAGTAGCAATAGAGAAGTTCAAAGCCACAAAGTAGTAGAGTGGGCAACCAGTTGATGATATAAGCTGTAGTGCTGAAATCATCAACCTATAAACGAAGAGAAAGATGAGAGTGGAAGAAGAGGGTCAAGCCGGTCTTAGACACATGACAATGTTTTCTCTTAGAACGACCATTTTGAGTAGAGTATATGGGGCATGAGAGTTAATGATGGATGCCAGAAGTACGTAAGTGAGCTTTGAAGCAAGTGATAGTAAATTCGGAACCTCGTCGCTTTGAAAAACATTGATACGAACAAAATGTTGGCTTTCCACAAATTTTTGAAATTGAAGAAAAAATATATAAAAAAAAAATCAGATTTAAATTTTAAAGGGTAAAGTCAAGTGAATCGGGAATAATCATCCATAAAGAATACTCGAATGAGATTTGACGGAAGAAGACCCAACTTCATATGAATAAGATCTAACACATGAGACGACCTATGTTCATTGTGAGAATAAGGCAATCAATGACTTTTCGCAAGTTGGCAAGTACTACATAGTCATGGAGAAGGCAATAAAGACGTAAGAGAACGATGTCCTCTTTTATGTAAAAAAGAAATAATAGAATAATTCATGTGGCTCGGGCGAGCATGTCATAAATCATATGAAGCACGTAGAAATTTGTTTTTAAGACCAGAAATGAAGGTAGAGTTGTCGCGCTCCAACACATATATCCCTCCATCCCTTTTACCCGTTGCCACCACCCTTCTGTTTGACGATCTAGAAAGTAAAAATAATTATTAGCAAATGTAATGGAAAGAGAAAAATCAGACGTTAATTTACTAATTGAAAGAAGATTTTTAGTGAGATGAGGGACAACCAAGACATCTAATAAGTGAATATTTGGAACAAGAGAAAGAGTACCAGTGTGGGTAATGGGTAGAGAGCCATCGTTTCCTACGGTCATAGAATTATTACCCGTGTAAGTTTAAACTGATCCAAAATAGATGGATCGTTGGTCATATGGGTCGAAGCCCCAATGTCTAATAACCAATCAGTAGTCTCGGGTCCAACAATAGAACAGTACGTGTTGAAAGCCTCAACAAAGTGAGTATGAGTGGAGTTAGTTTGAGCGTACCGTTGGTTGCAACGATCAGCATAATGGCCCTTCATGCGGCATATTTGGCAGCGAGGTGGTCGACGCCCCTGACCCGAGTGGGTACATCCTCAGTTGGAAGAGTTTTTGTTGCGGGAATGAGAATGAACTTGCTGGTTGCTACGGGAAGTAGGGTGACTTCCATGGTTGTGGTCACGATTAGTGGTTGCGAGTGCCGCAATAATGGAGTCAGAAGACTAAGGAGAACTCGAACAACTAAAAAATTTCAGCTTTAAAGACTAAATCTACTAAAACAGTGGAGAGGGGTGAAAGTCATCTAAGCAATAAAATAAAGTTAAAAAATCGGTGTCGAGTTCACGAAGGAACCAGTGCACTTTATCAATGTTCTCGATGGGTTTGCCAATGGCATGAAGCTGGTCACATATTATTTTGAAGGTATGGGCATATTCAGCAACAGATTTGGTGTCGTGTTTCATCAGCTCATGGACTTTCGAATGATGGTTGAACGTAGTCTCCAATGCGAGCCAAACGTCACTGGCAGTGGAGAGACCAACAACGATATCAATGGCTTCCTCAGTGAGAGAGGAGAGCAGGAGATAGAGAAGTCATTGATCGACTGCTTTCCACGTCATATATTTGGTGTCGAGTGTTGAAGAGGTTG
This sequence comes from Cucurbita ficifolia, assembly GCA_033971965.1. Taxonomy (NCBI): domain Eukaryota; kingdom Viridiplantae; phylum Streptophyta; class Magnoliopsida; order Cucurbitales; family Cucurbitaceae; genus Cucurbita; species Cucurbita ficifolia. The sequence continues at coordinate 150,382 of CM066964.1, forward strand.
CTGGTTCAAAGCGAGGTGGTAAAATTAGAGTTTCATCAATGTAGTCCAGCATGTCTTGATTCTCAAGGAGAGGGAGAAGTTGTCTTTTCGAAAGAAGATAACTGGATGAAGAAAGCTTAATGGCGACCCTCTGGATTAGAATGTTGAAAGAAGGAAGATAGAAGAGAATTCGAAAATTAGGGAGAAGAACATTTGTTAAAACCTGTGAGAGAGTTTTTTTATTTATAATTATTTACGGAATCAAATAAGATCAAATAGATTATAAAGAAAATGAAAAGGGCAATAAACGAATACAAGATATTAGCTCATAATCAACAATCAAATATGATACATAGGGTAAACCGTGATGAAATGCTAAATATCCTCAACACCGATGTCTCCATGTATATTTCTCCTCTCATCTTCTTTCTTCTTTTGTTTCATCCACATCGAATGTATGGGTTATGCAATCCTAACCGTACGAAAATCACACATTTCCCTTTCGTTTTTTCTCGAGGGAATTTGCAAGAAATGCGTAAAATTATTGTGGAAAAATTTACGCCAATTCCATGCATGGGTTCATACGTTCTTCAAATTCATCCATTGAACCTCGTGAAGATAAACCTTCCATTTATTTCATTCATCACCTGATTTGGTTACCTTTTATACCATAGTTATGGCTGGAAAGTGTGTTTATATTGCAGTGAATGGCATGCCATTGGGCTCACAACCAAGCTCTCTCATCATGCAGTAGCACAAGTAATTGCTATAACCCTAAGGTGTGTCGTTGTGTGCTTCATTTGTGGCTTTGCACATCACTCAAGCCCCCATTCGCCTTCAGCTCACCCCAAAAACTTCCTTTACGAGACAGCAACGAATGTGGCCATCAACAACAACTAAGCAACTTTATGAGAGATTTTGAAGTTTTGTACATGTCATAGGGGATTTGCATGCCAGCTTTTCGCCTTACGAGTTATTAAAATAAATAAGATTACGACACATTTTTGATACTTGAACGTGTCTTTTCATATGTTTTGGAGCATAAGTTCTCATGGTTTTGCTTTTGGTTTCCTCTAAAAGCCTCGGAGATGTATTTCTTACTTATAAACCTACGATCATCCCCTTAATTAGCCGATGTGGGACTCTCTATAATGATCCTTAACAATCCTCTCATCGAACAAAGTATACCATAGAGCCTCGCATGAGGCCTATGAAGCCCTTGAACAGTCTTCCCTTAATTAAGGCTCGACTCCTTTCTCTAGAGCCCTTGAACAAAGTACACATTTTATTTTTTTAATCTAATTTCAAGGGTATCCATAAACTAACTCAATTCATAAAAAATTTATTTATTTGAATCCAACCCGACATAAGTAAGTTCATAACCCAACTCAAATTCTAGGGTTGGACGGGGTCGATTTTAAAAATGAAATAAGAAAAGGGAAAAAGAAATAATAATGTTATAAAATTTAATTTTCAAAATAAAAAAAAAATAATACTTGATTAATTTTGTTTTTTTTTTAAAAGCAAATTAGAAAAGAAAAAAAAACTGTAAATAATATAGTCTCGTCGACCATGTCTGGCTGAAATAAAAACTAAAAAATTTTCAAGAAAAAAAAGGAGGAATCCAATCTGAGAGAGAAGAAGAAGAAAGGAAAAGAGAGAGAATAATTGGTATGGTAGCCTCCATGAAATACATTCATTCTCATTCCTTTGTAATTCTCTTTTACATGTGATTTAGCGTAATGCCTCTCCTTCTCTCTCTCGTTTATGGCTTCTCCCTGACCCCACCACTATATATGGAGGAACCCATTTTGCTTTTTCCATCTAATCCCTACCATTTTTAGCTCTTCTTTACCACCCTCTCAATTCCTCCGTTTTTCCCTTCTTTTTTCTCTCCCTTTTTGCTTCTGCCTCGCTCTGCTCTTCGATTCTGCAGCTCTGATGGACAAATACGAGGTCGTTAAGGATCTGGGCGCTGGCAATTTCGGCGTTGCCAGACTCCTCCGCCACAAGGAAACCAAGGAGCTTGTTGCCATGAAGTACATAGAGCGCGGTCACAAGGTTTCTTCTTCTTCTTCTCTCGATTTTCCACAGGAACTTATACGAATCTTCTGTTTCAAAGAATTTGGGGATTTTGATTTATCTCAACCTTGTTCTTGAATTGGGGGATTTTGATCATTTAAGACAATTTATGCCTGTTTCTTTCTGTTTTGATTGTCTTGACAGATAGATGAGAATGTGGCTAGAGAGATTATAAACCATCGATCGCTTCGGCATCCCAATATAATTCGTTTCAAGGAGGCAAGTTCTTACCCGTTTAAGATTTCTGTAATCTAACATCATGCAATTGCCAAAATTTTGATTCTATGAATTAAGAACGTGATGGAGCTGTTAGTATTAAATGCATCAAGTTTTGGATTAAGAAATGGATTTGAAGTTGGTTTATGATTTGCAGGTTGTTTTGACACCTACGCATTTGGCTATAGTGATGGAATATGCTGCTGGGGGAGAGCTGTTTGAAAGAATTTGTAATGCTGGCCGTTTCAGTGAAGATGAGGTCTACGTCCTTATCCATTTTTGTTAGGAATCACGACTCTCCACAATGGTATGATATTGTCCACTTTGAGCATAAGCTCTCGTGGCTTTGCTTTGGGCTTCCCCAAAAAGCTTCATACCAATGGAGATGTATTCCTTATTTATAAATCCATATTATTCCCTATATTAGCTAATATGGGACTCCCTCCCAACAATCCTCCCCTCGAATAAAGTACACTATAGAGCCTCCTCTGAGGCCTATGGAGCCCTCGAACAGCCTCCCTTTAATCGAGGCTCGACTCCTTCTCTGGAGTCCTCGAACAAAGTACACCCTTTACTCGACACTTGAGTCACTTTTGACTACACCTTCGAGGCTCACAACTTCTTTGTTCGACATTTTGAGGATTCTATTACATGGCTAATTTAAGGGCATGACTCTGTTAGGAATCACGATTTCTTTGTTTGACATTTTGGCCCTATTTTTTAAATTTTCATTTTACAGGCTAGATATTTCTTCCAGCAGCTAATTTCTGGTGTCAACTATTGCCATTCAATGGTAAAATCCAATGAAGATTGTGTAGTTTCTGGTTAAAAAATCGAGTACGCTTTCTAATTGATTTCACTTTGCAGCAAATATGTCATAGAGATCTTAAGCTAGAAAATACACTTTTAGATGGAAGCACCGCACCTCGCTTGAAGATATGTGACTTTGGTTACTCCAAGGTTTGTGAAAATGCAAAGCTGTTTGATCCATTGGCATCATCTACCATTTCTAACCAAATTATCAATTTCTTGTTTAGTCATCCCTGCTGCATTCAAGACCAAAATCAACTGTTGGGACTCCAGCATATATAGCACCAGAAGTTCTTTCTCGAAGAGAGTACGACGGCAAGGTGCTTATAAACCTGATGATATCATATTGGTGAAAACTTAGCTACGTCCAACATCCAATAGCCGACTAAGATTCTGAAAAACAAAACATATCATCATTTCATTTCAGTTTAAGTATCTATGGAATGTATGTGAAGATTCTTTTCGCCTTTTAAATTTGCAGAGCACACTCGTGAAGATCTCTTGCATTTTCGACCAAGAAATAGCGGATTACACACTACTTAGGCCATATGCACGTTAGCAACACACATGGACGTTTCACGTCCATTTCTATTGAGCAATGACTCTCATAGATAATAAGTTAGTAAACATGATAGAGTTTAGTTTTTCTAATAAATGGTAAGATACTTATTGGTAGGAGAAGAATTAATGAATGTCCTTTCTTCTCAAATGCAGCACAGCAGCTATTTTTTTTCCTTTAAATTGATTTCTTTATCCTGTTTTTAGATGGCAGATGTGTGGTCATGTGGAGTAACTCTTTACGTCATGTTGGTTGGTGCATACCCTTTCGAGGATCAGGAGGATCCTAAAAATTTTAGGAAAACGATTCAGGTATATCACTTCCCAACAATGCCACTTTTGAAAGAAAAGTAGTTCATCTTTTTTATTATTTTATCTTTTATTTGGCAGCGTATTATGGCTGTTCAGTACAAAATTCCAGACTATGTTCATATATCTCAAGACTGCCGACACCTTCTCTCTCGTATTTTTGTCCCTAATCCATCAAGGGTAAGCTTCATTGACAAGATTATGTGCAATGTCTATGCATTATATTTATAGTTTATACAGAATATTATGTTTATCTAAGGAAATCTAAGAGACTATACCTACATTGGCCGATGCATTGCTAACTGTATGTTTGTAGAAGGCTATTTACTCTCTGTTAGCTCATTTCATACTTTATTTCCCCTACTGAAGTGATGTTTATTTCACCATACAATCCACTAGTTCACGACGAAGTATGTTCTAAGCATTTTTTTCCTGCCTTGGTGTTGTCCTCTTTTCATGACATTTTATGAGACTGATTTTTTATAAAATTATAGTCTCGGTAGATTGATATGAGTTATAATGTACGAAGTGCAGATATCTTAGTTTAAGTAACGTGTTTGTTCACGATATGTATTAGAAATTCTAACATTGGATACATGTCGAACACATATTAATTACTCCAACACTTCTCTCTCTCGTCAATTTGTTGTTGTATGCTGGCACCATGGTTGTAGCTTTCTTCATGTGAGATCCCACATCGGTTGGAGAGGGAAACGAAGCATTCCTTATAAGGGTGTGGAAACCTCTTCCTTGTAGACGCGTTTTAAAACCGTGAGACTAACGGTGATATGTAACAGGCTAAAGCGGACCATATCTGCTAGCGGTGGGCTTGGGCTGTTACAAATGGTATCAGAGCCAGACACCGGGCGGTGTGCCAGCAAGGACGCTGGGCCCCCAAGGGGGGTGGATTGTGAGATCCCACATCGGTTGGAGAGGGGAACGAAACATTCCTTATAAGGGTGTGGAAGCCTCTCCCTTGTAGACGTGTTTTAAAACCGTGAGGCTGACGGCGATACATAACGGGCCAAAGTGGACAATATCTACTAGCGGTAGCTTTTGGCCTGCTACACTTCACTTGTGTTTGGGATGATGAAGAGGTTAGTAATTCAAAAGTGAAGGGTAAAAGACAGATATATACCATTGATTCAGATGGAAGAGAGAAGAATAGGAAAATATCCTACTCATAGGAAGAAGTTGTTTCAACATTTTTGAAATGTCTTTTGTCCATTTGGTAGTGCCACAAACAAATCCTCTTGGTGGCTTGATAATCACTCCTCTGAATCTTCAGATCTTCAAGAAGATAAGATTTGAAACTGGTTGTTGTTGGATCCAAAAGATAACCAACAAAAGAGTTCTTGCTGATTTTCCAAGTTTTTAACAAAGAAATGTAAAAGAGTTCAATATGTTTAGTAGAAGGGGACCTTAAAGGATAGAGAGATGGTGTAAATGGTAAGAAGATTCTTTGCAGATAGCTTTTGTTTGAATTCTGTGGCCATCCTTTGCTAGCGCCCAAGAGGGTTTTTCGTGGGAGATAGCTTTTTTTGGGTTTCGTCATCCTCCCACTCGTCGAGAGTCTTTGGAGGTGGTGAACCTTCTTTCTTGGTTTTGCACTTGCAGTAGGAGGAGAATCCTAATTATCTCGTGTGGTTGGCAGTTTGCTTATTTGCTTACTTCCTCTAGAGTCAGTGTTTTAGTTTGTTTTGCGGTGTTGGGGTGCGTAATAGGGATGTCTGTCTTCATTTGTGGAGATCGTGACGAACTCGCCCTTTCGTAATAAGGGGAGGGAGGGTCTTGTGGCAGCCCTGTTGCTTTGCTTTCTTGTGGAGAGTGGATTGAGAGAAACAGTAGAATTCTTAGTGGTGTGGAGAGGTCCTTAAAGAGGTTTGGGAGAGGTGAGGTTCCCAACTGTTCATAAATGATTGTAAACATAACTGAGGGAAGATCAAGATGAACAATACATTTGTTGTTTACTTCACATATTTATATAACTTACATCTCAGGTTTGTGGGAGTAGCCGAGGTCGAATATTTGACTTCCCGACTTTTCATTCATGTTTTGAATCTTCAGTTTTCATATCGTTGTGTTGCACTATAGGGACATCCCGCCGACTTTTTTATACACGTTTTTAATATTGAGTACCTCTACATCTGTATGGTTTAACAGAGAATTTCTTTGATGGAGATTAAGAATCATCCATGGTTCTTGAAGAACTTGCCAAGAGAACTGACCGAATCGTCTCAAGCAGCGTATTACAAGAGAGACAACCCGAGCTTCTCCCTCCAAAGTGTGGATGAAATTATGAAAATTGTGGGGGAGGCTAGAAACCCACCGCCATCGTCGAAACCTGTCAAAGGTTTTGGATGGGCAACCGAAGAAGAAGAAGACGAAGAAGGCAGTGAGGATGTCGAAGGAAAGGTGGAAGAAGAGGAAGAGGAAGAAGACGAGTACGATAAGAGGGTGAAAGAAGTTCATGCAAGCGGAGAATACTTGGTCAATTAGAAGCGTGTATCTTTCCCGTTACTATTCATTCAGGTTTGTGTGCTTAGATTACTGCGTATGTTCTCGGCGTCGTACTCGTGTGTATAGTCTGTTAATATTTATTATAGCACACCACAGTCGTGTATTTTCGAAGGTCGAAGGTTTTCATATAGTTTGGTGGTTTAGGGTCTGCTGTGCTTGTTGTGTTTAAGTCAATGATTTTGCATTTCTGTTTGTCAATGAAATGTATGATGGAAGAAGCTGTGTTATTGACATATAATTCAAAGTAGGTGGAAGGATTTTTGGTGTGTAAACCTTGTGCTTACTAGAAATGATGATGAATGAAAGAATAGTTGCAATGGAATGAACATGAGTTTGAAGCAGCTACTTGGTTTCTTATGACCCGAAAAAACCCGATCAATGCAATCCAACTCAATACATATGGGTAATTCGAGTTAGGTTATGAATTTATTTGAGTTGTGTTTGATTCAATGATAACGGCATGATTTTAATTCTTGTGACTATTATTGAGCGATCACTCATAAATGATGAAATGACAACAAAATGGAGAATGAAAAAGGAATTTGGGTAGACAAGACGGGAGAAAATTCTCCGGGATGGAGATTGAGATTGCAGCATCTGCCTCCATCCTCGACCTAGACCTTGTCTCATTCTCTATTCCCTAATATATGTATGCAACTTAAACAGAACTCAACTGATTAAGCAACCAAAAGATCAGTCGTTCGAACGTCAACCTCCTTAAAATCTACCAAAATATATAGTTTATTTTCCCTAAGCAGCAAGCTCTCCCTTTGCTTAACATTCGCTCGTTTTCCTAAAAACAACCATCATAAGTAAAATGTACGTATTGTAATCGATCTCAAAAGTAATAGATTTTCAGCATTTTAACATATATGTCCGACAATGACCTCATTGAAGCCCCTTTTCCTAATGGAAAGAGTCATGAATGAGAATTAGGATGACTGAAATGAAAAGGTTATTGTAACCGCCCAAGCCCAAACTTAAGTCCACCGCTAGCAGATATTGTCCTCTTTAGACTTTCCCTTCTAGTCTTCCCCTCAGGTTTTTAAAACGCGTATGCTAGGGAGAGGTTTCCACACTCTTATAAAGAATGTTTCGTTCCCCTCTCCAATCTACGCGGAATCTCACCGTTATGAACCTACAATGTTAACTAAAACAATGGTAATAAGAAACAATAAAACAATGGTAATAAGAAACAATAAAAGTTGTATCGTGACACGAGTTACCTAACTTTGTAACTACTCTAATGATCCTAGTGTTGGCTAGATTACAAAAATGAGAGACACTTGCAACTATATGGAAACTGCATTTGCAGAGACATGATTTGGTTTTGATTGAGCATTCTGCAACTCATTCTGTTCTAAATACTCAGTTTCAATGGTATCTTTGAGAATGAAAAGCCTTTGAATAACAATAGGCTGAGCCATTTTCCTTGCTTCTCTCATGTCTGTGTCTTCCTGGTTCAGATGGTATGAATCAAGCATGATCTTTATCCACTTATGCAGCTCTTTCGGAGTTCTGTTCCATTACAACAACACTTCTTACCAAATCATTATGCTTCCTCAACCTAAACAAAACTATCATTTTGTTGTTATAACTCTCGACACTCGTCTAAGCGAACCGTATAGATGGTTAGCTAACACGAGCGTTGAGATTTAGTTTGGGCATGAAGTGTTCCTTATCCATTACTAGCCTCAACTCGCCTATATGGCTTCCAATTGACACCAAAATAAAGACAATATTTAAAATAACACTTTCTAAAGGTTTTGGAATTACACAAACATTATAGACTACGGTGATTTTGACTCAAATTGAAACTCTAATTGGGCTGTTTGAAGCACGTGTGTGAAAAATCTAAGTCATCGTCAATATTTTTCGACATTGTTGTGAGGAATGTTCAAATATGTTTATTTCGACTCGAATTTCGAAGAAAATGAGCGTGTAGTACTGTACGTACGAGCTTAAAACCCAGGCCCTGAATAGTTCGTTTGAACCACTAAACTTATGTAACAGCCTGAGGCCACCCCGGGTAGATATTGTCTGCTTTGGCCTGTTACGTATTGTCGTCAGCCTCACGGTTTTAAAACGCGTTTGCTAGGGAGAGGTTTCCACACCCTTACAAGGAATGTTTCGTTCTCCTCTTCAATCAATGTGAGATCTCACAATCCATCCCCCTTGAGGGCCCAACGTCCTCGTTGGCACACCGCCTGGTGTCTGGCTCTCATACCATTTCTAACAGCTCAAGCCCACCGCTAACAAATATTGTCCTCTTTGAGATTTCCCTTTCGGGCTTCCCCTCGAAGTTTTAAAACACGTCTGCTAAGGAGAGGTTTCCACACCCTTATAAGGAATGTTTCGTTCCTCTCTCCAACCGATGTGGGATCTCACAACTTACGAGAGTTCAAAGACCAAACCAAGTAGTAGATAGATTTTGAGATGAACTCGGATGGTTAGTGAAACTTCTAGGAGAAATATGAAATGTTGATGGAAAATAATGTATATCAGAGTTACTCACGTGTAAATAGCATTTGGATCTTTTGCTTCACTTCCATCACCTGGGGCGAAGGCTGTTGCCAAAGCAGAAAATCGTTCTTCAGGATCTACGATGTTAAGCAAATGCTTTAATAGCTTTATTTCTTTAGGGGCCATGCTTCTTAGACCGCTCTTTGTGGCTTTGTATAAATGATACATTATTTCTTTCACCTGCATTCAGACAGAGAATCTTTGTCATATGAACTGATCATCATCAGAGCTTCATCGACTTCCAATCGATTTCGTTCTCCAATTCCAACGTATCAATCACAATCTTCTTTTATCCTTCTTAGTCAAAGCTAAGTTTCTCCAAACAAAACAAAAAAAATGTGTGGAACAAAGACAATACATCGTCTCAGAAGTGCCTACTTTGAAAAACTCGAGCAAAACTGGGGTGGTGGAGGGGGGTTACATCCGAGAACTATGAAGTTAACGACGAGCAAGTAACATTGTGAGCAAGGACATTGGCAACCCACTATAATATAATTGCTTCAAAGTAGTGAGAAAAGATTTAAATCTAAAGGTTACCTCATTCTTCATGGTTGTGGATTCTTTTGCAGAAGCCCAAGCACTGTTTATCAAAAGGATCAATGATGAATCAAGTTCCTTTGCCTTTGCAAGACTTGCAATCTTCTCACAAGCCACATCCAACGAGGGAGAATTCAGTATATCATCAAATTTGACCTGTGCTGAATCCAACGTCTCCACGTGTTCTAGTGTTCGATCGTAAGCACTAACTGCAGACAGACATCTGGCTACCAGTCGAGCCACCGCTGCTCAAATAGAAAAAATAATTAAGAGATAACAGTGTGTATACATGATACAAACTTTTCGAATAATAATCGCAAAACTAATTTACGGAAACAAAATATGAAGAACTATAACTTTTATTATTTAGTTCTACACGACCCTCCACGATAGTATGATATTGTCCACTTTGAGCATAAGCTCTCATGGCTTTGCTTTTGGGCTCTCCGTGTTCCATACTTATAAACCCATGATCTTCCTCTTAATTAGCCAATGTAACACTACTCCTCTCAATAATCCTCAACAATCCTCCCTTCGAACAAAGTACACCATAGAGCCTCCTTTAAGGCCCTATGGAGCCCTCGAACAACCTCCCCTTAATCTAGGCTCGACTCCTTCTCTGGAGCCCTACACTTCGGTCACTTTTGACTACACTTTCGAGGCCACTTTTGACTACACCTTCGAGGCTCACAAATTCTTTGTTCAACATTTGAGGATTCTATTGACATAGCTCAGTTAGGGCATGGCTCTGATACCATATTAGGAATCATGAACCTCCACAATGGTATAATATTGTCCACTTTAAGCATAAGCTCTCAGGGTTTGGTTTTTGATTTCCCCAAAAGGCCTCATACTAATGGAGATAGTGTTCCATACTTATAAACTCATGATCTTCCTCTAAATTAGCCAATGTGGGACTACTCCTATCAATAATCCTCAACAATCCTCCCCTCGAACAAAGTACACCATAGAGCCTCCCCTGAGGCCTATGTAGCCCTCGAACAGCCTCCCCTTAATCGAGGCTCGACTCCCTCTTTGGAGCCCTCGAACAAAGTACACCCTTTGTTCGACACTTGAGTCACTTTTGACTATACCTTCGAGGCTCACAACTTCTTTGTTCGACATTTGAGGATTCTATTGGCATGCCTAAGTTAAGAGCATGACTCTGATACCATATTAGGAATCACGAACCTCCACAATAATATGATATTGTCCACTTTGAGCATAAGCTCTCCTGGCTTTCCTTTTGGTTTCTCCAAAAGACCTCATACTAATGGAGATAGTATTTCATACTTATAAACCCATGATCTTCCTCTTAATTAACCAACGTGAGACTACTCCTCTCAATAATCATCAACAAGGGCTTCTAGATTCAAAGAGGAGGAAATTTACAATCCCTGCTAAACTACACGATTAAATTTATCTAAATGCCAAAACTAAGATAAATCATTGAAAGTATTCAAACTATTACCATCATGATCTTCCAAACTGTCATGGGTTTCTGAAACCAAAGTAAGGAACTTAAAAAAATCCTCTGTGAACTCTTTGCGTCGCTTCGCAACTATCGCATTAATGTCGGTCGGGCTGTCCTGTAATTCCTTGAGAAGTTCACTGTGGATCTCCATTTCATCATCAATCTGTATATTGTCGTCGGAAATGGTTTTCGTGAATAAAAATCATAGCACGAAAGTTTAAAGAACAAATGTAGAGGAAGAAGAAGAGGATAAGTACATACCCTTTTGACCCTTCTCCCAAGTGAAATTAACTTTTCTTTCATAATTGGATCACTCTCCCAATCTGCTCGCCTTTGGCAATGACTGTAGAAGCTCTCCCTGTACTTTTTCCACTCCTCCCTAAACACCAAAAGCTTCCTCCATTCTTTAGTCTTGGGCTTCTCATTCATGAAAATGTCAATTATTTTATCACAAAATTGAGAGATGGTATATCCTTCTGCAACTTCCATCTCCGCTTGCTCTTCCATTTCCGTTGTGGCTACATCGTTCGCTCGGGCACCTACAAACCAAGTTTTTGCTCTCAAATGGCAGTGAATCTGATAGAATCCAAACAACTAGAATGATATTGAAACATAGAAGATAGAAGAACTACAAGATAAGCCAAGTACTCAAGGTACTTCGAACCTCCCTCATTTTGAGTAGTATCACTCAGGCCTAAACCAACTAACCCACTGTGTTGAGGATTGTTGGGAGGGAGTCTCACATTAGCTAATTAAGGGGATGATTATGAGTTTATAAGTAAGGAATGCATCTCCATTGGTATGAGGCCTTTTGGAGAAACCAAAAGTAAAGTCATGAGAGCTTATGCTCAAAGTGGACAATATTGCTCAAAGTGGACAATATCATACCATTATGGAGAGTCGTGTTTCCTAACACATGGTATCAGAGTCATGCCCTTAACTTAGCCATGTCAATAGAATCCTCAAGTGTCGAACAAAGAAGTTGTTAGCCTCGAAGGTGTAGTCAAAAGTGACTCAAGTCGAACAAAGGGTGTACTTTGTTCGAGAGCTCCAGAGAAAGGAGTCTAGCCTAAATTAAGGGGAGGCTGTTCGAGGGCTACATAGGCCTCAGGGGAGGCTCTATGGTATACTTTGTTTGAGGGGAGGATTGTTGAGGATTGTTGGGAGGGAGTCTCACATTGGCTAATAAGGGATGATCATAGGTTTATAAGTAAGGAATACATTTCCATTGGTACGAGACCTTTTGAGAAAACCAAAAGCAAAGCAATGAGAGCTTCTTCTCAAAGTGGACAATATCATACCATTCTGGAGAGTCGTGTTTCTTAACACATGGTATCAAAGTCATGCCCTTAACTTAACCATGTCAATAGAATCCTCAAATGTCGAACAAAGGGTGTACTTTGTTCAAGAGCCCCAGAGAAAGGAGTCGAGCCTCAATTAAGGGGAGGTTGTTCAAGGGCTACATAGGCCTCAGGGGAGGCTCTATGGTATACTTTGTTCGAGGGGAGGATTGTTGAGGATTGTTGGGAGGGAGTCTCACATTGGCTAATAAGGGATGATCATAGGTTTATAAGTAAGGAATACATCTCCATTGCTACGAGACCTTTTGAGAAAACCAAAAGCAAAGCAATGAGAGCTTATTCTCAAAGTGGACAATATCATACCATTCTGGAGAGTCGTGTTTCTTAACACATAGTATCAAAGTCATGCCCTTAACTTAACCATGTCAATAGAATCCTCAAGTGTCGAACAAAGGGTGTACTTTGTTCAAGAGCCCCAGAGAAAGGAGTCGAGCCTCAATTAAGGGGAGGTTGTTCAAGGGCTACATAGGCCTCAGGGGAGGCTCTATGGTATACTTTGTTCGAGGGGAGGATTGTTGAGGATTGTTGGGAGGGAGTCTCACATTGGCTAATAAGGGATGATCATAGGTTTATAAGTAAGGAATACATCTCCATTGCTACGAGACCTTTTGAGAAAACCAAAAGCAAAGCAATGAGAGCTTATTCTCAAAGTGGACAATATCATACCATTCTGGAGAGTCGTGTTTCTTAACACATAGTATCAAAGTCATGCCCTTAACTTAACCATGTCAATAGAATCCTCAAGTGTCGAACAAAGGGTGTACTTTGTTCAAGAGCCCCAGAGAAAGGAGTTGAGCCTCAATTAAGGGGAGGTTGTTCAAGGGCTACATAGGCCTCAGGGGAGGCTCTATGGTATACTTTGTTCGAGGGGAGGATTGTTGAGGATTGTTGGGAGGGAGTCTCACATTGGCTAATAAGGGATGATCATAGGTTTATAAGTAAGGAATACATCTCCATTGGTATGAGACCTTTTGAGAAAACCAAAAGCAAAGCAATGAGCTTATTCTCAAAGTGGACAATATCATACCATTCTGGAGAGTCGTGTTTCCTAACACATAGTATCAAAGTCATGCCCTTAACTTAACCATGTCAATAGAATCCTCAAGTGTCGAACAAAGGGTGTACTTTGTTCAAGAGCCCCAGAGAAAGGAGCCGAGCCTCAATTAAGGAGAGGTTGTTCAAGGGCTACATAGGCCTCAGGGGAGGCTCTATGGTATACTTTGTTTGAGGGGAGGATTGTTGGGAGGGAGTCTCACATTGGCTAATTAAGGGGATGATCATGGGTTTATAAGTAAGGAATATATCTCCATTGGTATGAAGCCTTTTGGAGAAACCAAAAGCAAACCCATGAGAGCTTATGCTCAAAATAGACAATATCATAACATTGTGGAGAGTCGTGCTTCCTAACACAATGCACACATTCATCCTTTCATACCCACTATTAATAACAAATCAGAATGACCATGACAACGTCCAGACCTTATTAATAATATACCGTTAATACCCAAATAGTATTCCTAATTCTATCCCAACAATATGATAGAAACCACAACTCTCCACGATGATATGATATTGTCCACTTTGAGCATAAGCTCTCGTGGCTTTGCTCTGACCTTCCCCAAAAGGTCTCATACCAATGGAGATGTATTCCTTACTTATAAACCCATGATCAACCCCTTAATTAGCCGATTTGGGACTTCTCTCTCAATAATCCTCAACAATCCTCCCCTCGAACAAAGTACACCATAGAGCCTCCCCTGAGGCCTATGGAGCCCTCGAACAGCCTCCCTTTAATCGAGGCTCGACTCCTTCTCTAGAGCCCTCAAACAAAGTACACCCTTTATTCGACACTTGAGTCACTTTTGACTACACTTTCGAGGCTCACAATTTCTTTGTTCGATATTTGAGGATTCTATTGACATGACTAAGCTAAGGGCATGACTCTGATACCATGTTAGGAATCGTGACTCTCCACAATGGTAAGATATTGTCCACTTTGAGCATAAGCTCTCATGGCTTTGCTCTGGGCTTCCCCAAAAGGTTTCATACCAATGAAGATGTATTCCTTACTTATAAATCCATAATCAACCCCTTAATTAGCCGAACCCCTTAATTAGCCGACGTGGGACTCCTCTCTCAACAATCCTCAACACATCCTTCCTATTAGAATCCTGGGAACTCTTCAAGAGCCAAAGAAGCACCACACACACGCACAACTTAGTTCCTAGCCATTTATTCGATGAATTTCCAGTCTAAGAAAAGTTCGTGAGTGACGGCGGATACATTTCATAGGGTTTCAAAGATTAAAAATAAACGGATATGAATTCAGAAGCCCCAATTATCGTGAAAGGGCAAGAGCTGAACAGAAAACAAAACGGTAAGGAAAAAAGAGAACTCACTTGCGTTGAATTGCATTGGGGTTGGAACAGTAGCCGTTGCTCGGTTGTCGGATTTGGAATTCTTCGGTGATGGTTTGAAGGGTGTAGCAGAGGAGATGGGTGGAAGGGGTTTTTGAGCGGCGGAGAAGCGGCGGAAGATGAATGTTTTGGTTGAGGAAATGGAGAGCTGAAAGGCTAACTGATTTGTGATAGCCATTGCCGGCGCTAAGGGAAGCGCCAACCGCCCAAGAAGCTGGAGCTGGAGCTGGAATGCTGTGGATGCTGGGATTAGGATTTTAAAATGATGGGTAATAATCACAATAAATAAATTGAGAAAATTTCGAAAATAGTCGAAATGGAAGTCACTCAACCCAATTCTTCGGGCTCGATTTTTTGGATTGGGTTGGTTCGAGTAATTTATTTAATTTTTATTTTTAATAAAAATAAAATATTAACTTGTAAAACATTTATTTATTTATTTATTTATAAATATTTAATTAAAATTGACCTATAATTTTAATATAGATTATGAAAAAATATATTTCATATAGTTAAAAATTATTTTAAAAAAGGTCGGAAAATATATAAATAATTATGAAATGAAATAAAAAATATATGTATATATAATTGTATCATCCTCCCCTGCCTCATTTCGGTAGATAAAGTAACCCAGCGTTTCCTCTTTCTTGAACAGCAGAATAAATTTGTATTAGTTCGGTGGTGTGACCTATCTAAAAACCCATGAGCCAATATAATGTATAAAGTTTGCATCTATGTGAATCAAACACAATATATGGAGAGGGTCTAGCCCTACTACTAATGCATCACACCCTCCAGTGCTCTAATATCATTTGTAACATCCCAAGCGTAGCGCTAGCAAATATTATCCGTTTTGACCGGTTATATGTTGTCGTCACTCTCACGATTTTAAAACGCATTTGTTAAGGAAAGGTTTACACACCCTAATAACAAATGTTTTGTTTTCCTCTCTAAGCGATGTGGTATCTCACAAGTTGGATTGGATTAGATTTTTTTTCGGTTTAAGTTGAGTTATAGTTCAATTTGTGGGTTGACATTATTTTTGTCGGGTCAACCTTACAAACCCGAACATAGAGTGTGACAGTGAGTGAGTTGTGAACTCTATCAGAGTTGTTCAGGTCATTGACCCAATCAACCTAAAATTTCAAATTGGTCCAAAAAACTTTTTTAAGCCATAAAACTTCATCTCGGGATTTGAAACCTAAGAAGGATTCCTCTCACTTTTATATTTAAATATTATATATTTGAAACCAAATGTCCTCGAATCAAGACGTTTATTGTATTCTCTATTTACAATGTTTTGTCTCTTCAAAACATTTACATTGTTTCCTTTTTCTTTACATAAAGTAATTGATTTTGTTCAAAATGATTGACATGTCCAAATCGAAATGGTTGGAAAAAATGTGTCGGAATTCACTCGGTCCTAACCACTCATGCTTGATTCAGTTGATTTCTTTGTCATTTTCGTTCAGAACTCTCAATTGATCGAATATTTTCTCTCGATCAATTTTGAGTTTAGAACTAATTTTAGGAAAATCAAGTAGTTATAACTTTAACAGTGACTTATAACATCAATTCCTCGAATATTTTGAACATCGTAGGTGAAGTAAACTTTGTTAGAGTTGACTTAAGGTAAGTGAATTTACTGTTGAAATGCCTAAGAATTAGGTTGGATGAGTTATTTGATGCATGAATGGCACGTATCATGTGGTTTTAAATTATATGATATTGAATTTGTCTAACATATCTGTGAGATCCCACATCGGTTGAAGAAGGGAACACAACATTTCTTATAAGGTGTGAAAACATCTCCCTACCAGACGCGTTTTGAAAACCGTGAGATTGACGGCGACACATAATGGGTCAAAGTAGATAATATCTACTAGCGGTGGGCTTGAGGTTTTACAAATAGTATTAGAGTCAAACACGAGAGTATGCTAGTGAGAACGTGGCCCCCAAGGGGGGTGGGTTGTTATCCCCACATCGATTGGAGAGGAGATCGAAGCATCCTTAGAAGGGTGTAGAAACCTCGTGTGGATGACGGTGATACATAACGGGCCAAAACGGAGTGCTGCAATTGGTCGGATGATGACTTCTAATGCTCATGTGCTTATAGTTTATAGTTTATATAGCCCACATCGATTGGAGAGGAGATCGAAGCATTCCTTAGAAGGGTGTAGAAACCTTGTGAGGATGACGGCGATACATAACGGGCCAAAACAGAGTACTGCGATTGGTCAGATTGGTCAGATGATGACTTCTAAGGCTCATGTGCTTGTAGTTTATATAGCTCATGAGTTTTCATATTTTGGCTGGTTTGAGCCACGTGGTGGGTCCTTATTTGTCTCATAACAACTTTACTTATTATTATTATTATTAAAATATTTCTTAATGATTAAAAAAATGAGTTAATTTAATTTTCCACCGTCAACTTATTCCGAAAATTGGAGAAAACTACACTCCACCAAAATAAATACATTATTATTTTATATTTTATATACTTCATAAAAATAATATTCACATTAAAAATAAATTAATAATTTATAACAAATCTAAAAATAATAATTTAGGTTATTCTAAAGTTTAAATGAAAAAAAAAAGAATTAATCACACAGTTACGAGAATAAATAACAAATTATCTAAATTAATTTATATCTAAAAAGAAAAAGAAGAGATTTAAGAGAGAGAGAGAGAGAGAGGATAAAAGAAAAATAAATTAATTAAATAAATAAAAACACAAGGAAAAAAAAAACATGAACAATGATTGGATTACATTACACCCATGAGCTTGAAAAGGGAAAGAAAAAAACATCTCACAACAAGAAATTCAAAATTTTATGTTTTTTTTTTTTTTTTTGGGGAAAATATATATAGAGAAAATGGATTTAGGGTTCATACAGATTTGGTCTTGAAGCGGTAGAGGAGTTTCTTCTTCTTGTTGGTGGGATTGTCAATGGACAGAACCACCTTACCAGCCTCAGAGATCTTGAATGTGTTTGTAAGAACAGGATGGTCTTGTGACGACGACGCCACTTTTCTTGCCTTGTCGATTATCACCGTGTAGCTTCCCTCCCCGCTCGGTACGTACTCCGCCCCGTAGCTCACATCCCATCCGACCACTCGAACCTCCCATGTCACTACACATGCCTACATCAACCATATAAACATCAACATCGACATCAACTCAAACCTGTCATAAGTTTTATGTCTCTAAACCATAGCAGATGATTAAAGAGATGTTTTAGAATTAACTAGCAGACACTAACCGACCCACATGCGTGCACAGCCACATCGACGATATCAACATTAATATCAACTCTCATCGTTTCACCTCAAACCCGTCATAAGTTTTATTTATGTCTCTAGACTTATCTAGCTATCATCTAGTTTCAATTATGCGTGTATTTATAGCAGATGATTAAAGAGATGTCTAGTAGACAATCTCAAAACTAACGAACCCACATGCGTGCACAACCACATAGATGATATCAACATCGACATCAATATCAACTTGCCTAACTATTGTCTAAATTTCAATTATGTGTGTACATTATGACAGATGATTAAAGAGATGTTTTAGACTAATGAACGACACAAAAGTACCACTCGAACCTCCCACATCCACATCAACATCAATATCAACTCCCATTTCAACTCAAACCCATCAAAGTGTTGTGTTATGTCTCTCAACTTACCTAATCATCATCTAAATTTCAAAATCAATTAGCTAATGAAATTTGAGTATAGAAATTGAAAAGTTGTTCTTAATAATATGACGAGATGAAATTTGGGAAGTAAAAGGATCCAAAGTGGAAAAGGGCATCCTGAGAAGGCATAGACAGTCAAAAACAGAGAATTTCAAAGACGCTTTAAAATAAAGAAACAGGGAGTGAGAGAGACAGAGACAGAGAGACAGACATAATGGGTCATTTTGGACTGTCGTGTCCAGAGAATCCAATGAAATGCACATCTTTCAACGCAAACATTTTCAAATTTCATCACTATCTTTGGTTTTCATTTCTATATTTCTAAAAAATTTAAGGAAAAAGGAGAGAAGAAATAGGCACCTGAGTGACAGGATATTCGACGGTGTGTTTGGCTGAGGGTTTCACTGTGATTTCAGTGACGCTATCACATGTCTCGAATTCCCCATCTTTGCTCATTCCTCCATACTTCACTGGCAGCTCTTGCGCTGTTATGTACCTGGTGGAGTAGTGTTCATCCAAAATTTCCAATTAATTTCCACCCTAAATTACCACAAATCGCTGATTCCAATATGAAAACACAGAATTCAAGAACAATATATCTAGCTTTAATCCAAATAAGAACGTACCTCAGAAGGGTCTCTGCAGATTTGGAAGGTCCAGCAAACACAAACTTGCTCTTAGTTCTATGAGTCAGAAATGGGCTCATCATTCTATTCACAGCCAAATACCACCAGGGAACATTGATGAACACCTACCCAAATTCAAAACCAAATCCAAAATCAGAAACAGATCATTAATTAATCATAACATCGACAATTATAGTTCAATGGAAGACCTGTTTGGCAACGAATTCTGGGTAGTTATCTTGGAAGATCTGAAGGGCATGTTTGGTTGCCTGTCTCAGCTCCCATTTCCCCAGCCCTGGAGAGTTCTTCAGGTCGTTTACATGAACCATGGTGCTAATTCCACCGGGATTGAAATCCATTTTCCGGATGCCTTTCTCCAGAAACTGAATCCTCCAACGGAGAAATTTCTCCCGTTTCTCCTCGTCGGAAAATGTTTTCTGGTAAAGCTCTCTGTTCTGAAATTCTCCGTATACGTTGTAACAGACTGGATGCCCTTCTTTGTCCGATCCGTGCATGAACGCCACTTTCTCCAGATCGCTCCCTAAATCTTCCTCCAACAGTTCGTCGATTTTGAAATCCTTTCTCCATTGGATCGTGTTCTTGATCATTGTGAATGATTCTTTCACTTTGAAATCCCTTGCTCGAAGGAATTTCAGCAATACAACGTCGGTTCTTTCGTCCGCCAGTAGCGGTATTCCCCAAATTGACACCTCCTCCGGCGCCACAGCAGTCGGCGGAGGGTTGGCCGTTGTGTCCACGGCTTCTTCTGATGGTGCTGCGGTGGAGGCGGAGGCGGCGACGGCGACAATCGTCTCTTCGATTGCTTCGACTGTTTTTGCTCCGTCTTCATCCACGAGTGATTCGGTTTGCACTGCAACCACAACCTCCTCCGCGGCAGGAGGCGTTGTTTCTTTTGATTTCTCTGCTTTCTCTGCTTCACCTTCATTTGCTTCGGCGATTTTAGCCTCGGCTTTCGGCGGCTCTTCTTCTTCATCGGAGCGCTTCTGCGCATCACCGATGGTTTCATCTGTCTTCTCCACCACGGCCTCCGACGGAGATTCCTCAACCTTGGCCGGCAATGACGACGGAGGCGGAGGCGTAGGCTGAGCAGTGAATTCATGCTTGTTAAGCGCTTCCTGAATAAGCTGCTTAAACTCTTCCAAAGCCTTCTTCTCGGAATCGGAAAGATCAGCGAGTTTAGTGCTCTCCTCCTTGAAGGAATCAGCATCCGCCACGACTTTCTCATCACCAGCAGGTTTCAACACTTCAGTCTCCGCCGCCGCATCAGGAACCTCTCCTTCCGCCTTCAATGGCTCCTTCGCGGCGGGCTCCGGCAGCGGAGGAAGGTCCTTATTGGGCTTCTCAGCGAGGGGAACATCGGTGATGACGACTTCTTGGTCAGTCATGGTTGTGGGGGAGAGGAAAATGGAAGAATTGGAGAAAGTTCAACAAGGGGTTTAGGGTTG
The DNA here is from genome assembly GCA_033971965.1 of Cucurbita ficifolia. Classification (NCBI taxonomy): domain Eukaryota; kingdom Viridiplantae; phylum Streptophyta; class Magnoliopsida; order Cucurbitales; family Cucurbitaceae; genus Cucurbita; species Cucurbita ficifolia. Next base: position 170,967 of record CM066964.1, read on the forward strand.
ACAGAGAGAAGAAGAAATGGAAACGGCGGTGGTAATGGCGGAGATCGTGGGACTGAGAGACGCCGTTTTAAAGAGCGGGTTCAGACCGTTTGGTGCTGTGATGTGTAATATTCATCATTAAAAGAAAATAAAAAAAAATAAAAAATAAAAAAGGAGAAGGCGTGTGGGTCGTGGGGGCGTGACCAAAAGTCGTTTGTGGGGTTAACTAAAGAGTGGAGTGAGAAATTATTTAAACGGCTCTTTATTTATTTTCAAAATTAAAAATATTTAAAATTAAAAGTTTAGAGACTTATTAGATATTTTTTTAATAACTATAGTACACGGGTTGAGTTTGGTTTAATTACAAAAATTCTTTAAACCAACTCAAAGGTTAGTGACCCGAGCAAATGAGTATAGTTTACAACCAAACCCACTTTAAAGAGTTGGGTCGGGTTGTCGGTGTGAGATCCCACATCGATTGGAGAGTGGAACGAAACATGTGTGGAAACCTCTCCCTAACAAACTGTTTTAAAATCATGAGACTGACACAATAAGTAACCGACCAAAGCAGATAATATTTGCTAATTGTGGGCTTGAGAGTGGCTGAGTTATTTATTTATTTATTTATTATTATTTGAGAAATACTACTTTTACATGATACATATTATATTAATAACTAAAATCTCATAAAACTCAAGTTACAAGTCACAACGTGCCAATAACATCGGTTACCCACGTCAAATATTCTTCATTTTCATAATAATTTATAAAGTAGGGTTAGATTGTAACTCTATTTTCAAGTTAGTAAAAAAAAATGTCAAACCCGCGAATCAATTCAGATTTTTAGTTTTTCAAAAATTCAACACAACTCAAAGCGATGAAAAATCTAGCCCAACCCAGTTAGGTTTTGGTTGGATTAGATAGTTCAAGTTAGTCGAATTCTCGAGTCATATTAACACCATCAATTTTTAAAAAAAATTGATAAACTAATATATAAAAATTAATATGTAACGGTAATATCTTTTGAGTTATAATGTACGGTAACGAAGGTCTAACATGTCCACATTCGTGACATTTATCCTCACGTAAATAAATAATTTTATCCTTATTCAATTAAAATATGTTTAAAATAGTGACATTTTGTTGCTTATTTTGTATTTTTCTTAGATTTTTTATAATATAATAAAAATATCGGTGTCAAACTCATAGACATATAGAATTAATAGATGTATCAAATATAAACGTAAATGTTTAAATTTTTATGTATAAATAATGAACCAAACTATAAACTTCTAGGTTGATTTGGCTTGGACGACTGATGTGTCCTTTATTAAAAATTTTATTTTTAATAAAAATAAATATTAGAAAATAAAATATCTATTTATTTATTTTCAAATATTCAAGAAGGAATAGAAAATAAATATATTTTTAAAATTAATAATTTAATTTTAGTTGGTTAAATTGAACTTAATTCCGTGCATAACTCAATTATATATAAAATTTAAAATTGTAACCGAACCTAAATTAAATATACTATTTCTGAAAACTATTTTTTTAAATTTTTTTAATAAATTATGTGACTAGGATATTAAGTGTGGGGCCCAGTAAAGGAAGAAATTAATTTAGTTTAATATTAAATTGTAGGCTGTCAATTGGAGGAGTCCACAGTGTTTAGGAATAATGGTGCGGTGCCGTTTTACAGAAATCTTCGCCGAATCTGCCGGCACGGCATTTCCCTTTACGAAACTTTTTTTTTTTCTTTTTCTTTTTCTTTTTTTATTTCCTTATTTTTATTTTTATTTATTTATTTTGCCCTTGCTTTTCTTATCTATCTGGGTTTGGACCCAACATTCCCTCATTAATCTATACATTTATTATATTTTTTTATTCTTTAAATTCACATTTTTCTTCCACAAAAAATTAATTTTTTTAAACAAATTTTAAAAAATATTTAATATGTTTTTAGCTTTTAAATTTATATTTTCAAAATATTAAATATATATAATAAATTTACAAAATATATATATTTTCATAAATAAAATTGATAAAGAAAATTATCGCAGACTCATTAGGAATACTCTCGTTTTCGAATTGACCGCTAGTATCCGTCACAATGGGACACTGAGCTTTCGAATTGCTCTTCCTCTCTATCTCGTTCTCCAATTATACATAATGATATATCGTATTTTCATGCATGTAAATCTTATGACCAAGATGATAGACTCTCGAGACTCCAAGAATTGAAATATGTTATAAAGTATAACAAGAATGCCATGAATATGTACGTCAGCCTCATAGAGAATGCATGCTATGATAACATGGAAGTTTGGTATGTATCCGTCCTACAAAACCATGATTTTTATGCCCGATCTAGCATGGATTACTACTCCTCGTGTGTTTATGCAAACGTCTACCTATAAAAAATAACTACGGATTTTTAAAAGTAGAATTAATTCCTTCCACCTTTATTAAAAAGTTTAAAAAAAGTTTTTACCGTCTATAAACAGAAACCATCTATCTAAAATTTATAAATTACCTCTAAATTTTTTATTTTTTTAAAAAAGTTTAAGGTTATAATATTTCTTTTTAAAATTCAAGAATATTTTTGAAACGGTTAATATTAAATTTTTTTTTAGAATTGAATAGAAAAAAATAAAATAATAATGAAAGGAAAAAGAAAGTAAGAGGACCTAAAAATAATAATGAGAAAGATAAAAAAAGAAAAAAAAAGAAAAAAAAAAAGAAAAGAAAAAGGTGGAATCAGTAGCGATTTCCATGCGCATTAGGCTTCACCATCATTACCGCCTCCAACCCCAACGTTCATAAACACTCTCATCTCACCGTCCCTTGGGTTGACCAAATCCTCACCATTCATTCCCCTTTCCAAAATAAAAATAATTTATTAATTTTATTATTAGATTTTTCAGTTAAAGTACACGACAGTGGGATGCGAGTTGGCTGACTTCAATATCTGACCTGTAAATATTTGTGTTTACATTTCATTATTATTATTATCTCCTCTCTTTCTAACTCAAAATAAAAATAATTTAAAAAAAAAAACACTTTTTATTCAAACCATTCCAAATACCACGTCACCTCAGCCTAGTCAGCTTGCTACTTCCATATCATCATTTTTATCCCCACCTTTACTTATCATCTAGAACATTTTTCTAAGTTTCGGGGACCAAATAGCTATAATTTTATTAATAATTTTATTGTTTGTTTCTAATATTAGGGAAAAAAAAGTTAAACACAACTCAACACGCCAAACATGGACTTTACAACTCCAGACAGCTCAACATCCAGACAACTCAACTCCATAGTAAATTAGTGACACGAAGATTTTGAGTCCTTTACTCTACCAATTAAGCGATATCGGCCATTTCCTACACAATATCATTATTTTCAATAGCAGATTTGAACCGGTGACACGAAGATTTTGAGTCATCTACTCTACCAACTGAGCAATACTGACTATTTCTAACACATTAGACGTGTTTTCAATAGCAGATTTAAACCGGTGACACAAAAATTTTCAGTCCTCTACTCTACCAACTGAGCGATACCGGCCATTTCCAACATGTTATCTTTATTTATTTTCATAGCAGATTTGAACCAGTGACACGAAGATTTTTCAGGCTTAAAGCTCTAAATTCTATTTCTTTTTTAATTTAACAATTGTGGAGTAAAAGATCAAACCGATTGATATGATTATTTTAGAACATTATTAATTGAGCTATGCTCGATGATAGAACTATAATCATATCTTATGATTAGAAAAGACTACTCCATACCTATCCCTTACCGATGCATTTACCTTTACTACCTGCCTCTACATGCCTTAAACTACCACTTGCACAAACATTTTCTTGCTCAAGATAGAAAGATGCATTGCCATTGTAAAGATATATAGCCAACAGAAAGAAGTATTCTCAACCTAAAATAGAAGTGACCGAATTTCAAGGCTTTCTACCGATTACCGGAGACTTTATGTCTGGAGTTTGTTCCATCTCAAACTCGAAGTTGCTTTCTTACAAGGCAAGTACGCAAGCATGCAATGGCAAAGCCTGCAAGTGAACAAAACAAGGAATCTATCTGCAGGCCAAGAAAACGTTATATGAGCAATCAATTTTCTACAAAGAGGATGTATGCAGCCATTTCTTTTGAGTGAACATCAAACAAAGTTAGGCCTAAAGGCATAACTTTGATAATAAAGTTTACATGACTTGTTGAGAATGTAATATACATACAAACAAGCATATTTGCAACCAATTAAGAGCACAAAAATATGCTTGTAATTCAAAGATCACATGACAGAAGACTAGGGAAAAATATAGTTAAAAGGGAAAGAAAAAGTGAAGCAGATATAGAAATCGTTATTATCATCGGGATCGGGTGGGACGACAAACATGATTTCGCTTGCGAGCGTGATCTTCGTTGTGGTGTTGAGTCCGACATGAATATCCATACCAACAATTTTCCCTTTCAGTTGCATCTCCTGGAAGAAGCTGCCACATTTCACGTAGGATTTAGAAAGGAGAAGCAAGGAGAATTGAAATTCCCAGGTAAGAGTACTCACATATTTTGGCGTTGAAATGCGAAACCAGTAGAGTAGAAATCCCACCAATTTGTCATAACACTCACTTCATTGAGACAAAAAGGCATTCCAAGTTGTCAGAACTTATTACATGTCAAAATGGATGCCAAAAGAGCTGTATGTACAATCAATGCTTTGAGACATAAAATTGCCTAAATTTCAAATTGTTATTGTTATACATACAAAAAGGTTCAAGAAAAATCAAACAATGAATATAATATATGCATACATAACTTAGTCACACATGAAAGATGATGATGCGCATATTGCAGTTGACCCTTTCCATCTATGTACAATAATTAAACACAAAAGGTAAAAGGTAACAGCCTAAGCTTAAGCCCAAGCCCAAGCCCAAGCCCAAGCCCAAGCCCAAGCCCAAGCCCAAGCCCAAGCCCAAGCCCAAGCCCATAGCTAGCAAATATTGTTATCTTTGAGCTTTTCCTTTCAGACTTCCCCTCAAAAATTTTAAAACGCGTCTGCTAGGGAGAGGGAGAGTTTTCCACACTCTTATAAAGAATGTTTCGTTCTCCTCCCCAACCGATGTGAGATCTCACAATCCATTCCTCTTCGGGGCCCAGGGTCCTTGCTGGCACAACGTCTCGTGTCCACCCCCTTCGGGGCTCAACCTCCTCGCTAGCACATCGTCCAGTGTCTGGCTTTGATACCAGTTGACAGCCCAAGCCCACCGCTAGCAGATATCGTCCTCTTTGGACTTTCCCTTTCGGACTTCTCCTCAAGGCTTTTAAAACGCGTCTGCTAGGGAGAGGTTTACACACCCTTATAAAGTGTTTCGCTCTCCTCCCCAACCAATGTGAGATTTCACAGAAACAAACTCGAGAAACAAAAGGGATGTGATCTATATCCTCAAGCAGAGATAAACTAGTAAATACAATACTTTCTGTGGAAAAAGACATCAATTTCCTTACATGAATTCAAGTGGAAAAATAAGAACGAAATATGAGAAGACTTACTTGCAAATATGCGTCTCTGCAGTTATCATCTCCACGTGGTTTAGAGGCATTCGAGTTCGATCTGATTTGCAATTTAAGATTACTATATGAGGGACATTTCTATTAATGTGATACCAAAATATGGAAGAACCCATGTCAGTCTATATGTTCGAGTTTAATATATATAGGCATACATGAAAGTCCTCGAATAAGAATAGTAAAATTTCAATAAAGGACGAAAGAGTAATAAGCCGCTATATTCACATACATAATATAATTTCGACCACTCGTGCCCTCACACGGGGCATGCCAATGGGATAACAATTTTTTCTACAAGTTTTCCATTACTTTATGATGAATATCATTGCACACTCTCCCACTAGTTCTCTTTAGTCTTGTTTTTTTTAAGTTTTAAGGTATCATCCCTAGGAACTTTCTATCAGTAGCATTATATCATTTTTCTCCCTTTTTATAATTTTCTATAATAAAAGCATTCTTAGTTTCTAATAATAAAAAAAATTAACAACAAAGTTGGAAAAAACCTACCAATTTCTCTATTGTTAAACTTCACAATCCATTCAGAGATGACATCCTGCAATGTTTTACCCATCTGACTAATGCACCTCTCTGTAATCTAAGAACCAAAATATGGATCATATCAACTATTTATTAGCAAAACTGGAAAAGCTGCTTAATGAATAAGTAGATGCAAATCTATACATCTTGTTCATGCCGATTATTTTCGTGTGTCAACTGTGGAATTCTTGAGATGGTACGACTGGAGATCTGCAATGCAGAACACATTTAAGTATAAGAGAACCTTCCAACTCTCCAGTTTTATGTAAGCTTATGTCTAAATAATTACAAAGTAAAATAGAAACAAAATCATTTAGCTTGCCCAATAATGTAAGAACAACAAGGGGTAACAAGCTTTGACAGATTCCTTTCGAAACAAGAAAAAGAAAACAAAGAAACCAAACAATAACAGCGCATACCGGTTTTAGAGTCTCGGGATTGCACGTGGCGTAAGTACCACTTCTTTGTAACCTCTGAGCTTGCCAATATGCACCACAAAATGCTCTATCACATCCTAAACCTGAAAAAGGAGATTTTAAGTTTGGGCAAGAATATACTATCCTTAACTCCAACACTGCAATGTACACAAAAGCTTACAACTATATAAAATAGAGATGGAAGACGTTAATTCTGCATAGATTTCATTTTTAATTCTGAATCCTTGTTTTGTTCAAATTTCATTGAAAACTTACTCTCAGTAAAATATAAGGTAGAGAAATCTACTAGTTCATAATTGGATGAAACATTCAGCAACAAAAGTTGCCTCCATGGTGGAGTTTTTTTTTTTTTTTTTTTTTGGAAGTGATTATTAATCTCAACAATATTTGTTTGATCATGTTGAATTCAAGAGGTCCTTCTCATGGGCATCCAACTACTGGAACATGAAAAAAGATATAAATACCTAAGCTTGTAACAGCCCAAGCCCACCGCTAGCCGATAATGTCCTCTTTGGGTTTTTCCTATCGGGTTTCCCCTCAAGGTTTTTAAAACGCATCTACTATGGAGTGATTTCCACACCCTTATAAGGAAGCACTCCAACCAATGTGGAATCACACAATCCACCCCCTTGGGGACCCAGCATCCTCGCTGTCACACCGCCCGGTGTCTAGCTTTGATACCATTTGTAACAGCCCAAGCCCGCCGCTAGCAGATATTGTCCTCATTGAGTTTTCCCTTTCGGGTTTTCTCTCAAGGTTTTTAAAACGCATCTACTAGGGGAGGTTTCCACACCCTTGTAAGGAAGCACTCCAACTGATGTGGGATCTTACAATCTTACGCTTTGAAACATCCTAGGATGCTCCATCCGCATTTGAATTTTAAATATTTCCCCATCTTTACATTTCTCCTTACCATTATCCACAAACTTGTACATTTAAAATAAAAATAATAAAGATAGAAACGTTGTATTAGACTAATCACCCTTACACTCATATCTAAGGTTAATATAATCTCTGACTTCGTACTATATGAACAAATTTCATCAACAAAGAAATATTGAGTCTGTTGAACTATATTTACCCAGACAAAAGACAACCCAAGTGATTCTTTACATCATACTGCAATCTCTATGCGCTAGATAGATATGATGAATGTATTTAGTAATGTTGGATGCACCAATCTAAAATAACCCTCTCTTACCATAAATGTGAGCAGCCTTAAGTTACACCATAGAGTAATGACAAATCAATATGTACAAGTTGCTAATATAAACATCATAATTACAGAAAGAATGTAAAGGGAAAATGCAAACATACAATGTTGAGGTATCCCAATATCAAATCGAGAAGGCATCATTCCTCCACATCCATGACATTGTAGATGAACCGTGTTTGGATTACAGCGAAATCCAGCATATTCAGTACCTGGAAAATGTAAACCAACTTTTCAGATTAATATAAAATGAAACAGAAAGGTAGAAAACTCTAGATATGCAATGAATGGAAATCTATGAACTCCAGAAAAGGAATAAATTAGAAATTATAAAACTTATTGCACGGTAGAAGAAGCCAAGTACATTTATTTTTCTTTGAGAAGATAATGCGTTCAAATCTTGTAATGTTTTCTTCCCAATTGAGATTAATAATTCACTTCTGAATTTCGTGAGTTCAATTATTTTTCAAGCTCACAAGTGAGGAAAAATGTTAATAATATATAAAAAAAGATAAATATACCTCAACATATCCATTTAAGCTGGTGGGGTTAGTGATAATTCAACCAGCAAAGTATTATAGAAAAGTCACTAACAATGAGAATGAACAAAAAGGCGTTGGAAGATGATTTTCCAACTGAAAGCAAATATTTACCACATTGAGGGCATGGAAGCTCTAAAACACCGCTCTCCTCCTGGCCCAGTACTGAATGAGGCCTTTTCTGGGTGCGCTTCTTCCCAGACCCAATGACCTAGAAGAATTACAAGCATAATCAACATGATTGAAAATAAGTAAACTGCACAAAAGATTGATGCTCAACGAGGTAAGATTGTAGCTTAAACATCTAAGAGAAGATCAAAAACCAATACCAATTTTCACCATAAAGTAAGAATGATGAAAGTACAAAGAGATTGAGGGAAAAAGTAGAAGAAAAATAAAAACAAAATGGCACAATAACCATCAAAAAGACCTGTAGGAAGTTGTATAAGTATACCCACAGTAAAAGATAAATAAAAAAGGGGAACATTGCAAAAATAAAATGTACACATACAAAGCAAAGCATTAAAATACAGTACCTAAATATCAGCTTCATCTAAATTTTAATCTCAAAATTACCCCAATTACTCTGACGACGTATCCAAAAGAATTATGAGGATTTTGGATTAAAGTAACCTATCTCCAACGAAAAGGGGGAGATGCTGACACTGACAGCTTGAAGAAATTTACACCACACCAAAAGCAAAGGGCTAGAGAGGAAACTATCTGGATCTTCAGAAGCCAAATTTAAAAAGAACCTATTGTAGAAGATTCAAGTAAGGAAGAAGGAACTCTGTAACGGCCCAAGCCCACCACTAGCAAATATTGTCCTCTTTGGGATTTCCCCTCAAGGTTTTTAAAATGCGTCTACTAGGGAGAGGTTTCCACACCCTTATAAAGAATGCTTCGTTTCTCTCTCCAACCGATGTGGGATCTCACAATCCACCCCCCTTTGGGGCCCAGCGTCCTCGCTGACACTCGTTCCCCTCTCTAATCGATGTGGGACCTCCCAATCCACCCCCATTCGGGGCCCAGCGTCCTTGCTGGCACACCGCCTGGTGTCCACTCCCCTTCAGGGATCAGCCTCCTCGCTGGCTCACTGCCCAGAGTCTGGCTCTAATACTATTTGTAACGGCCCAAACCCACTGCTAGCAGGTATTGTCCTCATTGGACTTTCCCTTCCGGGCTTCCCCTCAAGGTTTTAAAACGTGTCTGCTAAGGAGAGGTTTCCACACCCTTATAAAGAACGTTTTGTTCCCCTCTCCAACCGATGTGGGATCTCACAAACTCTGTTCTAATTAAGATCATTTAAATAAATTGGGGTAGCATTCCATATTATTTTATTAACAGCTTAGAGAACCTAAGTTAGGTCGAGAGATCCTTAACTTTCTGAACTCCCACATCAATTACCAAAAGGGCACCTCTTTATCCTTTTGTTTCTGTGATAACTAATATGATACATGGCTGGAATTTTCCATGGATTTCATTTGGTCCTCCAGAACCCGCTGTTTTGGTTAACTAGTCAAGTTATGTTGATTTTCCTGTGATCTTCCCTTTTCAGTATATTGTATTAAAAGAAAACGTGTCTGTAATAAAAGGTTGGGATTCTAAATTGCAATGAATAGTTCATATTCTCTTGTTGTATGGAAATTTTCAAGAAATGGTCTACAACTTCTTCCCCTTTAAGAATATTCTTGGAATGGTGCATCTTTATTGAAAAACCTCTTTCCAGAACTACCCATCCTGTCCAAAATCAGTTATTGGCAGTTCTCTTTAAGGGGGAAAATACCAATAATTTGGTGGTTCCTGAATTTTCTCTCTTTTAGACTATCTATGATGCGTAGTTTTCACCTACTATCGATGAAAATTTTGTAGTAAAGGGCATAATGGTTTCTTTTATTCAAATCTTTGCTCTTCCATCTTAAATCAGGAGCATAAACTTCCCAAATCCTCCAATTTCCTACTAGGGCAGAAAAGGAGTAAAAGCACAACGAGACCAAAAAAATCAAAGAGCAAGCTACATAAAATGAAAAATAATCATAATTAAGCAATAAAATTTTGAAGAGTCAAGACAATAAATTCTGAAGTTACTTAGGGATTTTTATCGAGAAATATTTTCACCTCAAGGTTGTAAGGGAAAATCATTACAACTAAACAAAAGGAAAAAGAAAATAGAAATAAACAATTTTCATATGATGATAAATACACTAAGAAGATTTTAACTGAAAACATCTTTCAATTCTCTATTTTGCAAAAAAGACTACGGAAATGTAGGAGCGTCCATATTTAAACATATATCTTGTAGGGAAAAACTATATAAAAAAGCTTAGAATGTTTTAAGAAACTTCACTTTGTAAAGATTTTTAAGAATGGTTTTTTTCTTTTTTCTTTTTTCTTTTGGTAAAAGAAACCATACTTTCATCAAGAAAAAAAAAAAAAAAAAAAAAAAAAGAATACGAGGGCCATACAAAAAAACAAACCCAAAAGAAGTCAAAATAAAGAAAAGGGCTCCATCCAATCTCGGATGATAGTTCTTAAAGGGGAATTTCAAAAGTCCTTACACACCAAAAGCCCGAAAGGGAGGTATGGAACCTAGCAAGGGACCAAACTTCTTCTTAGGACCTCCCTACTCCTCTAAAAACTCTATTGATCCTCTCACCCCAAAGACCACATAACAAATCACAAATGTCGGCGAGCCACAAAAGTGACCCTTTTTGCTAAAGGGTGAATGAAGCAAAAAATCCTTTCTAGGTCGTTCCAAGTTGAGACCAAAGGACTGGAAGAAACAAGTCCAGACTGCCCACATGTAATCACAAGACCACAAAAGATGTTTGAGGTCCACAGTTGCTCCCTTACAACAGATACAAATATGGCAGTCCTATCAAGCAAGGCAACTTTCTCATAATCAATCCGGTAGTGCCTTTTAGAACTCCACTCAAGATTCACAAGAAAGGATGAGGACCATATTTATTCGCAATAATCTTTTGCCAAAGGAAGCTAGACTCCTGGGAAAGCGCCATAGTCATGTAGCCAAAAAGGCTTCACTTCGCATGCTAAGATTACCTATGTCTAGCCCCTTGAGCACCATCAACTTAGTCACAACACACTAGTTCACTAGGTGAGACCCTTTTCCTTCATCAACCCTTCCCACAAGAAGTCCCTCATACTCTTCTCTAAGGATTTACATATCGGCACCTTAATCCTAAATAAAGAGAACATTGAGATTCCCTCGTAACTGGCTGAATTAGGGTAAGTCTACCTTTCTTTGAAAAAACTCCTTTTTCCAATAGGAGAGATGCTTGTGACCTTTCTCCACTACAGGATCCCAAAACATACTACGTGTAGGATTGTGGCCAAGAGGAAGACCCAATCAGTTGATGGAAAGGCCCAGACCCCACGACCCACCAAAGAAGCCTACCTACTTAATTTAGAAGGATCACAGTAAACCCCCACAACAAACATTTACCCCATTAATCTTCAACCTTGAAAAAGTCTAAAACAAACACAAAGCAGTTTAGATTAGTAAGACTCCTCCTTCCCTAGGTAGAAAAAGAGTGTCGTTAAAGAGGTGATGTCAGTAAACTGGAAAAGAGATAAAGCCAACTTGTCTCTATACACTAGTAAGCCTCTAAGACCTTACCCTTTACTTCTCGAGATGTGATTCCTCTCCACCTTTTTAGTACAATAATTCTATTGTGAAGTACACTCCTTGTTTCTTATTACAAAAAACAGAGCATAAAACTTTTAAAGTCCAAATTTACAAAAATTAATACATTTTGAACCACATTGTTGAATAAGTTTTAGTGCATTGGATTTTAATCATCTCCTTGCTGTAATTATGAAAATAAATGAGAAAAGTAGATCTAAGAAACAAATCGACAGAAGAAGCAGAATATTTACCTGCATCATATCATGAAAGCATATTCCTACTGTCATGGAATGAATTGTTCTAGGTCGAAACAAATATGTGAACACTAAAAAAGAATACTGTTTGGACAACACGGGTTTTTTGGTAAAAAAGTACCCCATAGTTTCTTTCTTATTTCATAAGGCTTTGAATGCATTATGGAAAAATGATTAACAAGTCATGTTACTATACTGAAATAGATGATGTTCACTGATGTTTAAAAGATTAAAAGCAGTTTCAAGGTTTTTCCTTTTACGTTTCACTGAAGAAAATAAACAAGTAAATTTTGTTTTAAAAATGATTATATAAAGGTAACTTGGCTTTGGAAGCATTATCCAACAATAACTTTGATTTTATGGGAAGAACCGGACCACAAAGAGTATGAAGAATCTATGTTTTTTTAAAGAATATACAGCAAATTGAAATTATCATTCTAACTATTCCCCGAAGAGCAACAATTCCAGCCCTTGAGTAAATTCTATAAGAGGCATATAAATCTCTTATAATTCACAAAAAGGATAAAACCTTCGACCTTGCTTAAAATGTTGACAATCACATCCTCCCCCAGGATATAAGGTAAAAAAAATATTTTTACACTGATATTCACATCCCTGCCATTCCATAAAAAATAGTTCTCTTTTGCTACGGTTGGAGATGTCGCTCAAGTCAATAGTAAAAATTTAGAAATTGGCATTCCTATCGTTGTCATAACATCAATACACAAGTATGATCACAAATAAGGTTACTTACCAGATTTGACTGTATTAATGAACAAGAATCCAAAATAGCAATTTCTTCGACTGATCGTCTAAGGGAAGAGTCCTCTTGCAATATAGTCTAGAAAAAACAAGCAGCCAATCAGTTATGAGATAGAACTGAAAAAATAGTATAACAGGGATTAAAGTTTATAGAATTGCCGAATTGATGCAGGGGAATTAGGAAATCAACCATATTTTATCCTGTTAGGATCTCGGTTACAAGAAACAACAAAATAACTGTATTGTAACCTCCCCAAAATAATCCCCCCTCTTCTAAGAAGCCAAGCTCTCTACGTTTATAACCAAGTCACCCCTAGCTAATTATCACCATGTTCTTACAAATATCCTACTAATATTCCCAACATATCCCTGATTAGTACCCTCACATATACTTTACGTAAAAATTAAAGCTAATGAGGATGAGTACAGGTTGGGTATCAAACAATTTAAGGGAGACAATAATAAGAGTTGTTGGGAAAATTAGAATGCAGATGAGATATATTATTCCCTTCTGAAAAAAGTTGGGGGATGAAGGTTTCATCTGGGAAGAAAAATGGTTTGGCAGAAATAGCATAAAGAGTTCCTTTCCCTGGGATGCTAGGCAGCAGACTGTTAAGAAGCATAGATACAGACACGAGAAGACACAGATGAACACTACATGGACAAGGTCACACGTCATTTTTTTAAAAAAAAATTTAGGATAAGGATACATTTATTACAATATATATCATTTTTATACAAGAACCTTCATATGTCAATGAGTTTATACATTGATATGCCTAAAATTGAGTTTGAAGTATTTCACTCTCAAATTAATAGGTTTGTCCTATATTACCACTTGCGTTTTATTTATTATGCTTAATAAGTGTTTAATACGACGTCTAACAAATGTTGGGCTCATAATCTCTTTGTACAAATAGTGTCTAACACATGTACACTAATGTACTAATTCACATGTTTGACACGTGTTATAAGTGTGTCGTGACATTTCTGTGCAAGTGTCAGAAATTAAAACAAGTATATAAAACTTCGACACGCTAATTAGCCATGTTCAAGTGTGTGCATGTTTGACACTGATGCTTGAGCAAAAATTAGCAAATCTACTCTTTATAGACGGTAAAATAAAGGTTGTGGTCTTACTATATATACTTGCTCTACTTTGGTGTACAATTTCAAATGCAATTTCGTAACTCCTCTCCCCAATCGCAATTAACTCAAACTGAAATTTTTTTATCTTTTATGTCATTCTCCATTGAGGGGAATTGAGATCTTTCACTTACGAAAATTTGAATTTTCTTCATCACAACATGAAGAACTGTTTCCTTTGTTTGACACTAAAATTAAATAATAATTAATAATAATGTTGAGAATTGAGAAATAAGCCTTCGTTCAAGGGGAAAAAAATGAGAATACGTCTCTATGATAAGTCTTCTCCTTGCTCCTCTCCAAACACAATAGTACCCTTAAAGATATTTCTTGTAGATTTAAGTCCAAAACCCTTGGTGCATATCTAAAGTGCTGTAGTGAGTTCTAAAGCTTTCCCCTTTTTAACTTTACTACAGTTTTTCCTTAAAACCTGTTTACTAAAGCTAAATTTCATATTTTTCTAAGTTTCTGTTTAACAACTACATAAAATTCATACAACCCTTTAATGAACCCAAAAAACCTAAACTAATCCCCATAAAATTCAGACAACCTCTATCGAACAAAAAAATGTGGTATAAGACATATATACTGCTATGACAAAATCCTGCAAACCAATCAACATTTTTCTTCATTTAGGTGCTTTGGTACGATATTACCTCTGCAATGTTCAGCAAGAAGTGGTTTCTTCCAACAAACTGCACAACTGCTCTACACTGGGGACAAAGTACACTTGTATGCTTCTCTTGGGATCTTTTTAACCACTCCGAGAAGCATCCATTGCTGTAGACCAATTACAATTCAATAAAAACACCTAAATTGAAAGGTGAAATAGCCAGCTAGAAACAAATAAATATCCCTACCAAAAGTTGTGAAAGCAAGGAGCAGCTGTGACAACATCATGCCAAATGTTTAAGCAAATACTGCATTTTGCATGCTCAACATCCATAGAAATCTGGACAAATTCAACAGCTGCTAAAATTGAGTATTTCTAAAATGATGGTGAAAGCTAATATCACATTTAGATACTCAAAACATGACAATTAACCAATCACCTTTAAGCCCTTGCATATTCTTGAGTCTGACAACATTTCAAATTTATAGCTCAAATGCCCTGAAGGTTAAGATTGAATAGTTCCATAAAGATTAAGATGGAATAGTTCAACAAAGAAAAAGCTTTTACCTGAGATAGTTCTCCATTTTCAATCAAACCACAAAGAAAATATATTTGTGCAGTTACATTTTGTATTTATCTATGGGAATATTTGAATAAGAAAAAAATTCTAAAAAATATTCAAAGTCAAACCAAAGATGAGGATAATATATTCTCCAATTGGCTTAAATAACAAGAATTAGTAAGTTTAATATATAAAAATAAAAAATAAAAAAAAAAGTTTTGTTAAGTCAAAGAGCCCAAGAAAAATCAATATAGTGACTTGGCTTGTCTATATTCTGGAAGTTAAAAAACGACTTAATATTAAAACAATCAGCTTGCAGTCTTTGCCTTTCAGCTGTAGAAAACCAATCTCATCTATTCTTTCATTGTACTTTATAATGGTAATGACTTAATGTTCAAACAATCAACTTGCAGTCTTTTCTTTCGTATATTCTTTCATTGAATGTTATAGTTGGTAATTGTTCGAAGATTCTATTCAAGACTTTGAATTCAACTTGGGTTTTCGATAAAAGGGCGAAGTAAAATATGTTTCAACTTATGTGGTAAAGCTAAGTTCTCAATGGATTAGTATGTTGTAAAGCTAAGTTATCTTTTTAAAGTGGAAACTTGGGAAATTTATTGATGAATGTGAAGCTATGTATGAGAGAAAAGTATTTCTTGTTTCTTGAGTGATGTGAAAGACTCAAATTTATACAAAACGATTATCAAACATATTTGCTAGAATACTTCTCATTTTTTGAGTGATGTGAAAGATAAATTTAGATAGAACAATTATCAATCATATATGCTAGCATTAAGCTATCAATCTAGACCTATATGAAAAGAAATAAAAAAGTACAAATATACAAGGAAAAATCTTAGCAAACGTGAGTTATGCACATTAAATACTAACACGGTAAACAATATACTAACATGACAAACAATGTACTTTCATATAACAAATTAGTGAGAACTTTCATCCTGCTATATTTCAATAAATTGAAAACAAATAATTCTAATTCATACATCACGTTAAACTTTCTCTTTCACACAAGAGTTTGAAAAAATACTAACCATCTTGGACCGGACCAGAAACAATTTTGCTTCCACACTTGATGAAAGCAATGCCATCCTTTTGAACAAGAGTCTCGTCAACAAGAATAGCATTGAAACTATAGCACCCAAAACACAATAGATAAAACATACGGCAAGAGAAAAGGAGAGGCAAAGAGAGGGAGAACGTAAAGACAATAAATATTTTTTCAAACATCGCTATACAACAACTCCAAGAAACAACAAAATAAATATCCATATATACATATGTATGTATATACATATATATATTTGTGTGTGTGTGTACGAATATATACATATAAAAAAACAAAATTCTCTCAATAACAATCCACCTACATACTAAAAGTAAAGTAAAGATTTTGGGCTAAGTTTTTATCTTAAATCCCATGATCTTACCACCCCCTGTAATACTTGACATCAGTGAAAAATCATGAACTTTAAGCCGTTCTCTACACCAAACTATGATATAAAAGCTCCACGAGAGTCTCTAATGGTAAAAGTGGAGATTTTTCTTAAGATTTACCGTTATATAAAAAATCTTAAAATACCTACACCTAACTGTATGGAGGCTCTGATTTATGGGTTAAGAATATAATTTGATTTTAATACTAATTACTTCGTAGCCACAACATATTACCTTCTATTCTGCAAAGTGATAGAGTTTACATCGGAATTCCTTGTGATTTTGCACCATTCATACTTATCAACAGATGAGGACTTTGTCTCTGAGAAGATAACAGCCTCATCCGAGTTTATCTCAATATCTGCGTATTTTTTATCAAGTGAAACTGGAAAAAAATAAAATAAAATAGCAAATTAATTTCCAAAAACAATGCCAATTTAGATTGCAATAGTTTTTTTATTTTTTTTATTTTTTATTTTTTTTAATTAGAAGATTGCAATAAATTAAGCTTTTGAGTACTTTCTCCTCTTGTTTGCATTGTATGCCATGAAAGACTTAATAACCATTCTGCTTGCCAAAATCTAATATGTAATTTTTCATTTTATCAATGAAAGTTTTGTGTCTCCTTTCAAAAAAAAAAATTGAAATTGTATATTAGCTGCCCCAACATAAAAATTTGAAAGAAGTGTTTCTTAAAAAGAAATCATCTAAGAGATGACAAAAATGTTCAAGAATGATATCTTCAATCCATGATCAAGTTTCTTTCATGCAAATCCATGATCAAATGACTAAAAGGAAAAATCTACAAGAATCAAGTCTAGAATTTTTTATTAGAATGAAAGTGGTGAAGAATATATCTCTATTTACAGAGAATTAAAAGAAAACTAAACCCAAAAGAAACTAAAAAAGAGAATTAAGCTCCAAATAGAAAACTAAAAAGGAATTAACCATTATTTTCCCTAATTCTCTCTCCATCATAGAAGACAATCTCTCAAGTAATAATTTCCATGGGTATGGGAACGTCTCGAGACAATGTCTAAAGTAATAATTTCCATAAATTCAGAGAGGTTACATAGACTTTGAGCACTTTATTCGTTTTTTGGTAGCTAGATAGTGTTCCTTGCAGGTGTGATCTTGTAACAATTTTATGATCGTTTAAGTGGGGAGAAAGGTTCACTCTCCTCTTCCTCTTGTATATCTTCACCAAAATAGTAATTCCTTAATTCTTATACTGTCTACCGATTCATGAAATTGATGTAAATCAAATACAAATAAATCATCGACCTTCAAAAACGCTAAACCTAGTTCATTTGCTCGTTCCACCAAAAATCATTTCCTCGATTACATTATCTTCGCCAACAATTTCAACCCAAAAGAACATTTATTTGGAATAGCAACAAATTTTGCTTGCAAAAAAATTGAACGATTATGTTTTCAAAACTATCCAACTCTCAAGCGTTGAGCACAAGCAAATCAAACAGAGAATCCAACAATGCAACACGGAACAGGCATCGGATCAGTCCAACAAAAGAGACACCGAGAAGAACGAAGTGAGAGGGGAAACATACTTAGCTTCGCCCAGTTTTGTATGGAGGAATTTGAAGCAGAGCACTCTCCAACTTCCGCCATAACCGCTAGTACGTGAAGGAGAAGGGAAGCGACTGATGCTGATTTTGATTCTGGGAGCTTTGAAATGAAACAATTAACGAATATAAATACAGACGCAGAAGTGTTGAAGCGTGCGGAGGAAGGAGGAGTAAACGGCTGATGACTACGACGTGGAGGCATTTATTTGTAGCATACTAAATTATAAAAAATAATCAACTTTATATATTCTTTTAACAAAAAATTAAAAATTAAAAAAATATAACATTAATACCCTTAATATTTTAAAAATATTTAAAAAAAAAAAATCATTTATTTACACCTCATCAATCATCTTTCCCTTTTATTCTATATATGGTCTTCTCTTGGAATATTCTTTTAGTCTCGTTAAAATACGAACCTAAACACTCTCATTTTCGGGTCCTTTTCGAGTCATTTTCCATAGGTGTTAGCATTGACACTTTTTTTTAATGTGTTAGACGAGTGTCATTAACTCGTTCAAAAAAATTGTTTTCTTGTTTTAGTATCATACCAAATCCACTGAACATTGTTCTAAGCGTAAAATAAGGAAGAAAAAAAAAACATGTACTCATGTCTATAAAACCTCACAACCTCAACCCTCTCGAGTAGACCCTAATGAAGACACGTTACATCATTATGTGAAAAAACTATGTTTTTTTTAATATTTTTCAACAAAACCGTAAGGAATGTTCAAATTTGATAAATTTTTCAACACAACTTTTTATGCTTAAAGTGTACAATATTATCAATTGCTTCTAACATGGTATCAGATTCATGTTCTTGACTCAACCATATCAATGTCATTTTTTGCTATATAGTTCAATTTCCCTCAAATCATGGCCCGATGGATCTTATTGGTGTTGGACCTTATGATTGGGCTTTAAGAAATGGAAATGGGTTTAGGGTCTATCGAGATCGATATTGTAAGAGCCCAAGCCCACCGCTAGCAAATATTGTTCTCCTTGGGTTTTCCCTCAAAGTTTTTAAGACGTGTCTGCTAGGGAGAAGTTTCCACACCCTTATAAAAAAAATGTTTTATTCTTCTCCCCAACCGACGTGGGATCTCACAGATATACTCAGACTTTTGAAGATCGATCGAGAGAGTTTAAAGATCAAAATCTCCTTCGAAAACCACAAAAGTCATAAAAGACCAAGATGTTCTCGAAAACAAGTCGTAAACATCTAAAGTGTACTAATCCAAAGTAAAACTAAACGAAGTCGAACTCAAAATCAAACCCTATCAAGCAATCAAACGACCCAATCAAACCCAATCACGAATAGCATAAACATGATTTCATAAACTTTGAGCAGACATTATACATTTACAGTGGAAACAATTTCACAAAATCATATCCCCCAAGAGGAGAAAGCTTGTAACATTCATACAAATTCATCTCTCATTCTTTTAAACAAAGAAATCAACAAAAAAAGAAGAAAAAAAATTTTAAAAATCCCCACTCAAATCTTAGCAATGGAATATAATAAACAACCTTAAGAAGCACCAGCTCCTGATGTTCCTGAAGACTCGGCCACATCTTCCAGCTTCAATGTTATAGCAACTTCCTCAACTGTTTTGCCTCGATCCGACGAGCCATCGACCGCTCTGCTCAATCTCTTCAACCATATGTCGTAGTCCACCGTGTACGGCGTTCCACAAAGGCTATCCACATAATCAGCAAATGCCTTCAACAAGGCTGACGCCTCGCCCAGCTGCTGCTGAATGATCCGTTTCGCCCAGCTTGTTTCCCTCCATTGCAATGCCGATTCGATGGAGTCTTGTTGCTCCATCGATCCGCCGCAAACGTAATAGAGGAGATAAATGACGCTCTCAGCGTCTGATGATGGACAAAGTTTCCCATGCTGGAGAGCATGAGAGGATGAGAACTGTAAGTTCACAGCCGGGCTGTCCCGGTCTTCCAAAACGGCACGTCCCCACGATATTGGAATGTATAAGTAACCATTTCTTGATTCTTGCACGTCGACAACACGTATGATATTCTCAGGGCAGATATCACCATGCTGGACACTAGCTAGAGATGCACTTCTTAGAGCAGCTAGACAGTCCCGGCAGCAACGAATCGCCTCTTCAGAAGATAACGGGCCATCCCGAGTAACTATAGATGAAAGCTGCTCCCCAACTGGTGATGTCAAAAGCACCGGTGTCCCGCACCAGGGGTGATCACATCGTCCCCCCACGGTCTGCTTCTTACACGGACCAGAATGTAGGATTCGGCCTGAGGCAATGATTTCAGGTAAGCATCTGCTTGAGATGCCTTGTAACTTGAAGATGTTCAGTACTTTTGTTTGTCTCTGTACTTGATACCAAAGACTCATATCCTCCCAAGATGGCTCGAGCTTC
The DNA here is from genome assembly GCA_033971965.1 of Cucurbita ficifolia. NCBI lineage: Eukaryota > Viridiplantae > Streptophyta > Magnoliopsida > Cucurbitales > Cucurbitaceae > Cucurbita > Cucurbita ficifolia. Next base: position 191,681 of record CM066964.1, read on the forward strand.
GACACGTGAGCGCCAACGTAAAGCGTCAACAACTCAGCAGGATAATCAACAGAAACAGCAGTGTATAGAGAACAGTTATTACCACCAACCAAGGATCCCTGCACCTGAAAGCTTTTTTGCCCTTGTCTTTGATCATCAACGACGAGTATTTCCCCGGGACGAAGCTTCAAACGCAATGCTTGGTTCTTGTACACATCATTATCCATCTGCTCGAGTTCAACGATCTCTCCAGGATGATCATTAAACTGTTCAAAAGGAACTATTGTATTTTCATTCTCCGACACTCGACACTCGATCCAACGCTTCTGTAAACGCAAACCATGGTCTGATGCTAAAGACGTAATCGAGTGTCTTGGCAGACCATGCCACTGGACTATAGAGTAGAAAGTTGCCAATAAGATTTGTAAAGTTCCCAAGTCTCCCCAGTTTGCATTTCCGAGTTTGTTCCATATACGGTCAACCGGTGAAACGCATACTTCAGCATAGTTTCTCATCCATTCAACTGCAGATTGGTACGGGTTAGCCGAGTTAATGTCGAGCCTGCTAAGATCTCCACCGAGTTTTACTACGCCACCATATTTTGAATCTAATATCAAAACGAAAACAGAATCATAGTTCTTGACAGTACCAATTTTGCTTAAACTCCTAGAAATAAGTAAATGTAAGCCATAGAAGAGAGCTTCACAAACAACACGACCCGACAACCTCAACCCGTCTTCTGATAGTACATTAGCCTTGAATAAAGCAAACTGCACGACTTGATCCCAACGTACTTGTAGCTCATCTCCGACTCTAGAAATCAAGCCTAAGCCTAGTAACTCTCCCACCTTTCCCCTTGATATCGCCTTTTCAACAGTATAGAATTTCGATCCTAAGTGACGGGGGCAGGATACAAAGAAAGGCAACGGTCTACTCTTATGCCAAAACGTACGCCATAAACCGTTGATGATAGCATGAAAGAAGTCTTCAAGTGCAAGGAACTCATCTTCGATTAGATCATCGGAGAACGGTGAACATGGCATACGAAACAGTTGCTGAAACAAAACTCCTTCTAGAGCCAAATCGAGCTCGTGAATTTCGTCAATCGGAAATGGCGATGGAAAATTCGGTTCCTCATCTGCAGAATGGGGTGAAGTATTCTCCACAACCCAATCCTCAAGACTCTGATTAAAGATTTCAAAATCATTGAGTTTTCTTTTAAAGTCCTTCAGCACTTTATATACTCTTCTTGAAACAGGAACAAATTTGCCTGATGAGGCAGTGCCAGATGGACTACGCCCGGATTGAGCTGCAATGAAGATGACCCTTATGTTATATGAATCAGTTAACGACCGCTAATAGTAGGAACTAATTTTAAGATTTATTGAATGTATGGTAACTGAGACCAAAATAATACACATCGAATAGTATAGGGACCAAAATGGAATTTTAACCAAGGAGTACAAACCCGAATGTGATTTTCGAAAACTTCCATCCAAGCTTTGAGCTGGAGACAAGTCTGTACCATTTTGAAGAAAACCTGTAGCATATTGATGTAAGCGTTGTGAGCATAAGAATGGAATTGAAGCATCATTTAGTTGCATATCCAATTATCCCCACACTAAATCAAATTCATGGATGGATGAAAGATTCAACATAAATCATCTAAAATAGTAAAAGGAAGTTATTTTATGAACTGAGACTGGGGTGGGATGAGGAGATTAGTTTCGGTGCTCGTGGAAACGATAAAAGGTTCATTCGAGTATAACTTTGACCCTTCGAGAAGGAGTTCTAGGGGACGAGTCCTTCTTGTCCTTCCCAGTTATGAAGTGTCAAGAGCTCTCTTGTTTGAGGAGGACGGTTCAATACTAAGAACATATTAAAAGAAAGTTGAGGGACGAGGCCAACCCTATCAAGAAGCTAGAAGAGAATGGGACACTAAAAAACATACCTTTGGAGGATCCCTAGAGTGATGTTGTAATCGGTTCGAACAAGAAATACAACAAGGTGAATTCGACGGTTGAGATTCCTTCCCATCTGATTCAACGGCTTTTCTCAGAAGGCTCGATTATTAAGGTACGAGCATCTCTGAATTTTCTCATTCCTTTGCCAAGTTTAAGAAAGGGGACGGGAGTTGGGACGAGTCCCACGTTGGCTAATTAAGGGAATGATCATGGGTTTATAAGTAAAAAATACATTTCCATTGGTACGAGGCCGTTTGGGAAAACCAAAAGCAAAACCACGAGAAGTGCTTTGCCTGTGGATGTCTGTGATTCCTAACATACTTGGGGTTAGGTTCCTACAGAAACTTACCTCATCCCTTTGATCCTTGTTGTCCCAACCCTTTCTTGCTTTCTAGAAGTGCTTTGCCTTCTCACGTAGGGAGACTGTGGGGGGATTCTAGCTCAAAGCAAGCAACTTGGCCTTGTTGAGGGTAAAGGTGAATTAGTGGGGGAGTCTAGCCATTAGCCAATGGGGATGGCGTAAGAGATTTGATTCCTTTTTCCACAGGGGTCCAAGCGGACCATTTAACAAGGGATTCCTTGGGCAGTGGCAGCTGGAATGCAAGTAGTGTCCAATGCTATTATTTATTCCAAAGTGCCCTTATGGAGGTCAACCTAGTCCCAAAAGTTTATTGTCCTTTGGCTAAGCCAAAACATAGAACTACAAGTAAATCTAAAAGGGGAGTAAACAAAAAGGATAGAGAGCTCAAGAAATTGGAGTGTTTGGTAAATTATAAGGGAAGGAAAGCAACAAATAAGCCAGAGTTTCGAATTGTTTAAAACGAAAGCGATTGCTTGGAATGTAAGAGGTTATTGGTTAAAGATGTCATTGCATAGGAAAACCTCGACATGGTCATCCTTGTTAAATCCAAACATGGTTAAAGGGGCCTTTTCAGTGCGGGGTTCTTCAGCTTCCAGGTGTCAGAGGGTGGATGTCTCAGGCCTCCCAAACAAAGAGGAAGGAAGTTGTTCTGGGACGAGTTAGGTGTGTTGATAGCTTATGTGGCCCTTGTTGGTGTCTGATGTCACAACCATACTATGAAGAGAGTAGGCTGTGACCCTCATGTTACAATAAGCAAAGCGGCGACCCTCAAGTGGCACCCATCTAGCCACGCAAGAGTCTAGCCACTCAAGTGGCATCCATTGGGATGTTACAAATGGTATCAGAACCAGACACCGGGCGGTTTGCTATTTTGTGGGACTTTAGGATGAAAGAAACAACAAAATCTTTAGAGGGGTCTTATTACTCTTGACTCGAGCCCTTTCTTGTAGTCTGCCTCAACATATTTGAGACTATATTGATTGCACTTATGACAACGATCCATTAAAACATGATTTTTAAGAAAGAATCTTAAACAAACCTTGAGAATATCAAAATAAATAAATAAATAAAAAGCAATAGTTACCAGATATGAACTTTCTAAAACTTCCATCCAAACTTTGCACAGGAGATGAGTCCAAATCACCTTGCTCTACACCTGGAAGTGAAAGAGAGAACTTCCAATCAAATCAAGAAAAAAAACAGCTACAAGAGAAGTTAAATGATGGCAAAACAAGCAAAGGAAAAAGTGGCAAACTTCAAATGAACTTGTGAACTTCTTTAAAAATAATAATAATAATTGAAGGTTTTTTTTAGACTCGTGATATACCCGGACTCTCAAAGACACAAAGATCAAAGCTTCCAAGTCATGGGCAACGAAAGAACGGTTGAGGATTGTTGGGAGGGAGTCCCACATTGACTAATTAAGGGGTTGATCATGGGTTTGTAAGTAAGGAATACATCTCCATTGGTACGAGGCTTTTTGGGGAAACCAAAAGCAAAGTCATGAGAGTTTATGCTCAAAGTGGACATTATCATACCATTGTGGAGAGTCATGATTCCTAACATGGTATCAGAGTCATGCCCTTAACTTAGCCATGTTAATAGAATCCTCAAATGTCGAACAAAGAAGTTGTGAGCCTCGAAAGTGTAGTCAAAAGTGACTCAAGTGTCGAACAAAGGGTGTACTTTGTTCAAGGGCTCCAGAGAAGGAGTCAAGCCTCGATTCAAGGGAGGTTGGTCGAGGACTCCATATGCCTCACGGGAGGCTCTATGGTGTACTTTGTTCGAGGGGAGGATTGTTGGGAGAGGAGTCCCACATCGGTTAATCCATTGGTATGAGGCATTTTGGGGAAGCCCAGAGCAAAGCCATGAGAGCTTATGCTCAAAGTGGACAATATCATACCATTGTGAAGGTTCGTGATTCCTAACAGACCATTTGTGAATGAATGACGTTAGAGGAATATCACATTGGAATCCATTGGCTTGGGTCTTACTTTCTGAGTATTTTTCGAATATTCCCATTTCCTTTCCATCTCTTTGCATTTTTCATTCATGAACACCCAATCCATGGAAAGAAAAGGGAAAACAAGTACATTAAACTGAAATGCAAGAATGAATTTACAGACAAAATCAAAATCAGTATAGCCAAATGAAATCCTAATTGTCAGCATTCATAGTTATCAGTACACTTTTTGAAGAACAATAGATACTCATCTAAACGAATGGATCATTTCCCATCCTTCAAAAGACAAACAGAAGCACCCAAAAACAGAAATGAACAACAACTCAGAAGAAAGTAAACAAATAGACATTAATCAAAAACACGACAAAGAAAGTAAACATTAAAAAACACCCCAAAAGAACAGAGATTCCATGTCTCTTGTCTTCCCTCCCCCCCTCCCCCATAGAAGCAAGGTATAGAAATAATGGAATCAAACTAACCTGGCTTCATAGTGTTGGAAGAAGACGAAGAACAAGGGGAAAAGCTTGAAAATCACATGGATTTGATGAAATAGAGATGAAAATGGAGTGTAAAAATGGCATTTCTTGAAGACCCAGTTGAGGAAAAGGGGTTTAAACAACAATGGTGGAAGTAGAAGAGATTTTGGGACATTTTTGTTCTTGTTCTTGGGTTTGGAACAAGATTTGGGGCTGTTTTTGTTCCTTCTTTTTTGTGGGAGTTCCAGGGATGGGGAAGCACGCGAGGAAGGACTGGGTGAGAATGAGAGAGAGAGAAGGAGAGAGTGGAAAGGAACGCAGCTCCCGAGGGAGAAAGGTGTGGGCATTGGTGAGTGCCCAAATAAAGAAGAAGAAAGAAAAAGAGTCCCCACTTCCATAGGGTCCACCGGTGCGCCCAATATCCTCAGGCTTCTGTTTCATTATCATTCACCATCATGCGCTCTTTTCCTTCTCATTCCTTACCTCTTGTCTTGACCCTGCCCGCGCGTGTTACACAACCGCTTCTTTTTCTTTGCTTAAAATACAAACATTCTAATTAATTTTATATTTAATAATTTTTTTTACGACTTTTAATTATATTTCATTTGACTTTAGTTTTAGTCCATTTGTATTATTGATGCACAAATGGAGCCGGGATAAATCTTGTCCAAACTCACTGCAGTAGATATTCTCTGTATTAGCTTGTTACGTTACGCCATCAGCCTCATGGTTTTAAGACGTGTTTACTAAGGAGAGGTTTCCACCTCCTTGCTTTAGTCCATTACATATCACTGTCAGTCTCACAATTTTAAAACGTATCACTACAGAAAGGTTTCCACACCCTTATAAGAAATGCTTCGTTCCCCTCTCCAACTAATGTGAGATCTCACAATCCACGCTCCTTGGGGGCCAACGTCCTTACTTGCACACCGCTCGATGTCTGGCTCTAACACCATTTGTAACATCTCAAGCTCACCGCTGGTAGATGTTATTCACTTTAGCGTGTTACGTATCGTCGTCAGCTTCACAATTTAAAAATGGGTGCTCTGATACCGTTTGTAACATTTCAACCCCACTGTTAGTAGATATTTTCACTTTGTCCCGTTACGTATCATCGTCAGCTTCACGATTTTAAAACATGTTTACTAGGAAGAGGTTTCCACACTCTTATAAGGAATGTTTCGTTCCCATCTACAACCAATGTGAGATCTTACAAAAACATATAAGAATGAAGTTCGAAGCCACGTTCCGATTTCATTCAATTATGTTTCATTACTAGTTTTTTACAATCTTTGATTTAAGCCTTATAGAGGAATCAAGGATTTCATCTTTAAATTTGGAAATAGTAGGAAAGGAGATAAGTCGTGAATAACATAAATTTGGTTTTTTGTTCCTAGTGTATGTATTCAAAATGTCGTACCTATAATGTAACAACTCAAGCTCACCACTAGCACATATTATCTACTTTAGCCCATTACGTATTGTTGTCAGTCTCACGATTAAAAAAACGTGTCTGCTAAATAGAGGTTTCCACACCCTTATAAGGAATGTTTCGTTCCTCTCTCTCCAACCAATGTGTGATCGGTGTGCTAGCGAGGATGCTGAGCCCCCAAAAGAGTGGATTGTGAGATTTCACGTCTGTTGAAGAGAGGAACGAGACATTTCTTATAAGGGTGTGGAAACCTCTCTCTAGCAGATGCGTTTTAAAATTGTGAGGCTGATAGTGATACGTAACGGGTCAAAGCGGACAATATCTATTAGCTGTAGGCTTGGACTGTTACATATAATGCTATCACCAGTTAAATAACATAGTAACATTCACAAAAGTTATCACATAGTTAACGGCTAAAAACTATCAACTATACCTAAATAAAATATTTTATAGCGGTCAATATATGTATATTTTGATTAATAACATATTTCAATGGAAAAATAAAAACTTAGCCTACAAGTTTTATTTTAGGCTCGAGATGAAGGGCTCTTATTCACAGACTTGAGTAGCTAGCTTAGCTTATGCAGTGGTAATCGGTAACTCGTATCTGATGTTGAGACACTACCTCAAAAAACTCTCTCTATCAAGTGGGGATAATATGGTGAGTGCTAGCCTCCTCACTATCCATGAGAGATTAACTAGCGAACTCATCCCACAGGTCATGTAGTCACCCAAGGTTGGGCAAAGCGACCCTCCTGTACGTGCTATCTCTGCTGACTACCCACAGGACGTATCCACTATGCAGGGTAATCCTGCAATCCAAATGAAGTATCAAATCACACATCCATAACCAGCCTCACGCCTTGTTTAACGATACCGTACCAAAGTGGAAAGGAAAGTAGAAGTTTCGTAGACACTGTACCATCTACTATTGACCTAGGTAGCTATCTTTGTCTACCAGGATTGTTGTGGTCATCTTTTAGGTCTCTAGGACAGTTTGGCAGCCTTGATATAGATTCACGTCTCTAGGTTTCTCGGTTTCGACTTATTGAGTCTAGTTCGATCGGAAGCACTAGAGTTACTCCCTCTGATCATCTCTCTCGATTCTTATGCGGTCAGACTATTGGAGGGGTTCCATCCTAGGTCATTGTCTAGCCAAATTGACGCTCACCCTCTACTCTAATTCTTCCACTACTTACACTCTATAAGGAGAATCATATATTCAATCACCTAAAGTTATTGTACAGTAAATCAGACCTACAGTCACACATACTCTATGAGGCGTTAATATCCATCAAGCACTTAGAGCGCAGATACACAAATTTCCATCCTCACAAAAGTCGAACAACAAGAAAATAGGGACTCACGCGCTACACACGCTGTAGGGTATCTAACGCGCGTGTCACATGCGAAGGAATGACACAGTCGCAGGTTATCAAGTGGTTCAATAGGTCGGGTCGGATCATCTTTTCGATTCAGGCGCAAGGTTACTGGTTTGTGTGTGCATGTTTTGAGTGGGATGCGGGTTTGATCGATCGAGACGATGCGTAGCTCCAGCCAAATTGTGACACGTGTCTTCCGTATGCCTGAATGCATTTTGCACTCCTCCGACTGCTGCATGTCCTAGCGCAACCCACCTACGATTTCCATATTCTAGATTTCTGATTATCGAGCGATTTAAAATAATTTCTTTAGATTTTTATAACTTCTAATTCAAAACTCGAAACTATTTGATTCATTCTTAAGAGTTGTTGATCTCTAATTCAACATTTCAGATGTAATTTTCTTATAATTTTTAGGCAACTACATATCATAATAAACGCGTTCAAACGAAATTTCGAAATTTGAATAACTTCTAATTCAAAACTCGAAACTATTTGATTCATTTTTAGGGTTTATTCATTCTTATCGAAATTTGACGTGTCCCAAAACTCTAATTTCTGTCTCGATTCTTGGCCAAGTTTCCACATAAAATCTGTGAGGTATCCCGAGCATTTTTGTTCCTTCTACGCCTTTTGGTTGTCCCGAGCAAAATTTGGTTGACTTTGACTTGGATATTTTAATTTTTCTTGTATATTTATTTATTTATTTCTAGGTTCCGGGAGGTATCTCGAGCATTTTTGTTCCTTCTACGCCTTTGTGAAATTCAGCCTCTAAAGCCCTCGAGAAAATCTCAAAAATTTAGAAATTAAAGAAAAATTAGGAAAACTTACATACGTGTTGGGCTCGAGTGTTACAAATCACTGGGCAATCTTCGATTTGGCTCTCTAACTCTAGTTCTCGTGCATCCAACTTTGATTCCGTGCATCCATCTCTGGTTCGACTTGCTCCCCTTTGTTGGAAGCTTGTTTAAGGCCAATTCAGATCAGTTAAGGTCATTCTGATTTGAATCAAGTCCAGTTAAAAGCTTTTCGGGCCAGTTTACCTTTTGTTTTAGCTAGTTTATGAGCTTTTCTAACGGTTTGGAGTTAATCTAGGGTTAATTAAGCGTTTATAGCTTAATGAATGAGTTTTACGATCAAATCTCATATGTTTTAAAGGTAGTAGGTAAAGCTAGACTCCATTAGAGTTGAACCTAAGTGACTGGTTAGTTAATGTGAGAACACGATCATTAGAGTAAGCTCATTAAGACAAGCGAACTTAATATTAGACTCCTACGGAATTAATTGGATGAATTGCTTAATGTATAAATAACATGTACCAAAATGTTTAAATTATGAGCTATTGAAATGTATGATGATAATGGGACATCTTGCATATTGTTCGATCATTTACGACATAAAATGCGTACATTTACAATATTTCATTTAAGTTCCTTTCATTTTTTTCGATTTTAGCTGCATGATCGTTTGCAAGCCCATATTCAGACCTAGAGAGTATAATATTGGTGCTTGCTTAGTGGGTTTATGTGCATGTGTGCATGAGGCGGGTGGAGAGCCCAAGGCTAATCATGAACTTATGTCTCATTATTCATATTGAGTATTTGCATGTGCTTGCATTTCTCGACCTCAATAAGTGTTTTTGAGCCATCTATCTACGTGATTACTTTCATTCAGATGTAGTCTAAGTTGATTCATGTACCCCTTCTTTACTCGAGTGTCACATGCCCATTAGCTTCCGCCTAGGTTCATCCGTCCCAAAACCACATTTTACTCAGAGAGGTACAACCATTTGTAACGTCCCCATGTTCGGGATTGAGATTAGGATTCAAAATCCGAATTCGAAACCTAATAAAGATGTAGAGGAATGTTAGGACCATTAGGTGCTGAATTTGGATTTTGAATTAGGATCCGAACCCTATACAAGGGAAGTTACAAAACACGATTTTCATACAATTTTGAATAATAAAAACGTGTTTTCTTTGCGGATGTCATAATTGATTTTAGTCATTTTAAAATTAATCTCGAACATTCTTTATGATTTAAAATTAGAATTTTAAATGATGAAAGCGGGAAATCTTAATCCAAAAGGTCAGACATGTCCCCAATTTGATGATTTAATTCAATAAGAAGACAAAGGGCAATTATAGAGTTGTGCAGCTGGCTCGCTTTAGAAGTGGTACTCTCTTGTTTTTGCCTTATTAAAAAAGGTTTTAATTTTTTATACAAACTAAAAAAATATTTAATAAGGTAATCGTGTACAAATTTAAAATATTTTACCGTTTATTCAGATACTACAACAGTTTGAAATAATAGGGTCGTGAAAGACATAATGGTACAACTCGGCTTGAACTAATAGGGTTGTCAAAGACAGAATGGTACAACTTAGTGACTAAGAATAAAGGGAGAGCCCGTTGTGAGTTTTTTTCAAGAAGCAAGCTCCCTTCAATTGTCTAGTGTAACGACTGAAGCACGAGATTTGAATCGGGATTCAGAATCCTAATGACCCTAACATTCCCAACCCATGTCCAAGATTTAGATCAAGATTCAGAATCCTAACGATCCTAACATTTCCATGCATCCCCTGCGATGTGGTCAGGCTATGTACTCTTCGCTTTTAAGAGTGAAAACTATTCTCACAAACCAATACATGTCCTTTCAACATACTTTATCTTCACTCACGTGAGTCTTATAAAATTTTTTCAAGAAGTCACCCGACATAAAATTACTTCAAACAAAACACGCTTTATTTTGAAATTTCTATGATCGAGCTACGGAAAAGAAAATTATACCACGTTGACATAGATAATTTTTTAAAAACAAATATTTCCTATATTTCCTAGTATGTTACTTTTTAATTTATAAATAATCCTTGCTTGCAATAATTGTGGGATGCGAATTAAATTATTACAAACTATATGATAATCCATATCTTATTCCAATGCATTAATTCCAATTTTATTGGTATAATGTTATGTTATATGATGGTCATGAACCTACATTGTTCATTACTTTAAATATAACCATATATGGATGAATTATAATCCATAAGAATCATAGCCTAAATTATATTGGTTATTGATATATATAATTTTAATGTAAATAATTAGGTTTATATTAAATTTCTAATTTAATAAAAAAAAAATGGTAAAAATACAAAATTTTATTTATTTAAAATTAGTTTTTAAAATTTAAAAATTAACTTTTTTTTGGCGCTTATATTTAAATTTAATTTCTATTTCGGGGTGAAAAAACGATGACAATCAATTTTCCAATTTAACCATAATAATTTGTCTAAATTGTCCACAGGACGGGATAGAGAATTGAGCTAGGGCGGGAACAGGGATTCGTCTATGCCCATAGAGAGATTTTTCAAAGGCTCTAATCTCACGGGATAAACGAACATCTATAACTACACCATTATCAAACAAAATAGTCGGTAAAAAAAAAGGTCGGTTTATACATTTAAACTGACGCTTGTCGTATCGACGAATTTCAAGCACTGACGCTGCTGCCTTCCTCAGCCACCACCACCGACGGCGGCCCATCAAGACCGGGGAACTCCGGCGCCTTTCTGTCCTTAAACCACCGGGCCGCCTTCCGGTCGGAGTCGCCGGAATTGGAAAAGAGTTTCATTTGCTTCCTCAAATCCTCAATGCCCTTTTTCAATAGCCCATTCTCCATTTGCAAAACCTCAAACTGACGCTTCACTGAAAAATAACCCAACTCCAAATCCTCATTTACCAAACTACCCTTCTCCGATCTCGAATCCCCACTCTCCACGTGTTCGATCCCGATCTTATCCAGCAACAGCAATGGAGCCTCCCGAAATGAAATCCCACCACTCATCTTCATCCCCTCCGCCGCCGGGACCTTAAGCCCCCACCGGAATCTCACCGCCGCACAATTCAGAATCGGAACCGCCGTACTAGCAGCCACTTCCAAACCAGAAACCGCCTTCGAAACAGCACTTTTAACATCCACAGATTCCTCCTCCGATTTCAGAACCTTCTGGAACATCATCGAGGAAGACTGCGATTTCTTGATGGAGAAATCGCCGAGTTTGGGCTTGAAATGGAGCATGAAGGAGGGATTTCCACGGCCGATTAGGTCGAATTCGGCGCTCATGAGCATAGGCGAAGAGATCGGGGAGCCGAAGGAGCCGATTCCAGTTTTGACGATTACTGAGAAAGGGTTTGAAGAATCGTTAGGGCGATAAGAGAGTTTGAAGGAAGGGCCGGATTCGAAGAGGGTTGAGAGGTTGAGAGAGAGGTCTTTGGCGGTGCCGGCGGCTATGGCGGATTGGAAAGGGAGGCCAAGAATGCTGAGAGGGACTTTGGCCCTCAATAATGGCTTCTGATCTTCGCGGAATTTCAGAGATGCTTTCATCTTCCTTCTCTGAAAACCCTAATTTGGAATTGGAATTGAAAGAAATTAGAGAGGGAATGGATTTTTGTAATTGAGGAATTGGGGATTTGGGAATTTGAAATTTGAACGAAGAAAAACGCTTTGTAGCGGAGATTTCGCTGAATTTTATCTACGTTTATGGAGTTGGGGGCTACGGGGGGCTGCTGGGCCAGTGAATTGTGTGTAAAGCATGGAGATGTTTTTTTTTTTTTTTTAATTTTTATTTTTAAATAGGGAAGCTTGGGGGAAAATAGCTGGGCCGTCTTCCCATTATTCAACGAAGGCTTTCCATTGTTTGGTTCCTCTTGGAATATGAGATCATTTTATATCGTACTCGAGCAACTTACTTCCAACCTTCACTCAATCGTCAGGCTGCATCTGAACTATAGTGGCTGAAATTTGAGTCTAGGTTCTCGGTTGGCTGCATCAGGGAGGGGTAGAAGCAATGGATTGAGCGTATGGATTCAATTTCTTCTCGTCTTGGGGATCATTTCTCCTAGTCTTGATGTACCTAGTCCCCTTGGAATTATCTCGAGCTAAATAGGGAAGCTTGGGGAAAATAGCTGGGCCCGCTTCCTATTATTTAACTTAAGGCTTTCCATTGTTTGGTTCCTCTTGGAATATGAGATCATTTTATATCGTACTCGAGCAACCTACTTCCAACCTTCACTCGATTGTCAGCCTACATATGAAGTATAGTGGTTGAAATTTGAGCTTAAAAATACTCTAACTAAATAGAAAAAACATCTCTATTTAACCATTTTTGACATAATCAAATTCTTCTAATAATCCCCTTCAACTTATTCTTCTTTGATGAGAATTAGTTCTAAGTCGGAAAAAAAAACTCTGCACACCAAGTTATTCACGCAACTCTCGAAATGCTTCTAATTTTAGAGGCTTTGTCAACAAATCAACAAGCTGATTTCGGGTACCACAAAATAATAAATTAACGGTTCCTTCTTTTGTAAGAACTGGATTTTTTTGGATAACTTAATAGTTGAAGTATTATCACACATTAACTTTGTTCCTTCTATTTGAGAGTGACCAATCTCTTTGATTATCTTCCTCATCCAAACAGCTTGACATACACAGACACTAGCAGCAACAAACTCGGCTTCTGTGATTGATAAGGTGATTATAAGTTGATTACGAGAATATTGAGATTTGGAAAATATATTATTTATAAAATATATCTTAGATATTATATCTTAATATTCTTTCTTTATGATTTGATTTGTAATATATTTTATTTTATTCTCCGTACTTAATTAGTTTATATTTTTCTTATTTGTAATATTAGTTGTCAGCTGGTATCCTATTTATAGCGTATGAATATCCATGAGAATATATACCTTCGATTCCAATTCTATTTCCTTTTCTTATTCTTAACATGGTATCAGAGCACCGATTTTGGTATTCTTAAATATCAAAATTTTTTCTATGGCGGAATCAGCCAAATCCAGTTTCAAAATTTCGGATGTTGATTTAACACATCTTTATTATATTCATCACTTTGATCAGCTAGGATATTCACTTGTTCCAATCAAATTAAATGGAAGAAATTACCAATCCTAGAGTAAATCAGTTATGCATGCTCTTATTGCCAAAAAGAAAATTGGCTTCATTGATGGCACAATTGAAGACCCGTCTCAAGATGCAAATTCAACCGAATTTGAACTCTGGAATCAGTACAACAGTAAGATAATATCTTGGTTAACTCATTCAATTGAAGCAGATATCGCTGAGGGTATTATTCACGCCAAGACAGCTCATCAAGTGTGGATTGATCTTCACGATCAATTCTCACAAAAGAATGCTCCAGCAATTTTTCAGATACAAAAGTCGATAGCAATGATGTCACAGGGAACCATGACACTATCAACATATTTCACCAAGCTCAAAGCACTTTGGGATGAATTGGAAGCGTACCGCACACCATTTACTTGTAATCAACGTCAAATACATGTTGATCAACGCGAAGAAGACAAGTTGATGCAACTACTCATGGGGCTCAATGAGTCTTATAAAACGGTGTGATCTAACATATTGATGATGACTCCATTACCTAATGTGAGGCAAGCCTATTCATTACTTGTACAAGAAGAGATGCAGCGTCAGGTAACTTCTGAACCTACTGAGAATTTCTCGATTGCATCAGCAGTGCAAAAGAAAACAACATATTCAAAATTCGCCAAGGATAAATCCTGTGAACACTGCAATAAAAGTGGTCATACAATTGATGAGTGTCGAATCCTTAAGTTTCACGGTAAATTTTGTGATAGAAGGGGACATACAGAAGATCGATGTCAACAGAAAATTAATTCTAGAAGGGCAGTACAAATCAATCAACGCAACAATCGAGGATATCGATCTGCAAATATGGCCAATGTTTCCCAGTTGAATACAGAAGAACAGTCACCTAATTCCTTCTCCAAATTCATAAGTTCCAGATTCACCAGATTCACCCACTAAATCTAATCTTATCCCACCTGATACATCAGTTCCACTCCAACGTTCTACTCGTACCAAACAACCTCCAGTTTGTTGTAATGATTATGAGATGTCTTCTGGAGCCAATCATTTAACCTCTAGCTCAAGTCCCAACACTGGCACCAGGTATCCCCTTCATCATTACCTTTCATTCTCTCATTTTTCTCCTACTCAACGTGCTTTTCTAGCTCTTATTACAGCCCAGACAGAACCTAAAACCTATGATGAGACAGTTGGCGACCCATTATGGCAGCAGACTATGAATGATGAAATTGCAGCTTTGGAACGTAATCATACTTGGTCTCTCGTTCCTCTACCACCTGGCCATAAAGCTATTGGCTGTCGTTGAGCGTACAAGATTAAACACAACTCTGATGGTTCTGTTGAACGTTATAAAGCTCGACTGGTAGCAAAGGGATACACTCAGGTTGAAGGTGTTGATTACAAAGAAACATTTTCTCCTACTGCGAAACTTACTACACTTTGTTGCTTACTCATTATTGCCGCTGCTCGAAAATGGTTCACTCATTAGTTGGATGTTCAAAATGCTTTTCTCCATGGTGATCTAGACGAGGAAGTCTATATGTCTTTACCACCAAGTATTCGCCGACAGGGGGAGAATACAGTATGTCGGCTCCATAAATCTCTTTATGGTTTAAAACAGGCTTCTCGCAATTGGTTCTCCATATTCTCTACCACTATACAAAATGCAGGCTATACTCAGTCCAAAGCAGATTACTCTTTATTTACTAAAAGTAAAGGTACTTCTTTCACTGCAGCTCTTATCTATGTTGATGATATTCTGTTAACAGACAATATCTCAAAGAAATTCAACATCTCAAGACTAGTTTACTCGAGAAATTCCTTATAAAAAATTTAGGAAATTTGAAATATTTCATAGGTATTGAATTTTCTAGGTCTAGAAAAGGAATCTTTATGTCTCAAACGAAGTATGCTCTAGACATTCTTCAAGACACAAGTCTTACAGGAGCACGTCTAGAAAAATTTCCTATGGAGCAAAATCAGAAACTTTCTTTAACAGAAGGAGAAAAGTTGAATGATCCAAGTAAATACAGACGGTTGGTTGACAGATTAATATATTTAACCGTTACTAGGCCTGACATAGTGTATTCAGTTCGTATGCTTAGTCAATTTATGCATGAACCAAGAAAACCACATTGGGAGGCAACTCTTCGAGTTCTAAGATACATCAAAGGTACTCGTGGTCAAGGACTTCTACTACCATCTAAAAACAACTTAAGATTACAAGCATATTGTGATTCAGACTGGGGTGGTTGTCGAACTTTCAGACGGTCTATTTCTGGGTTATGCATTTTCCTTGGAAATTCAATTATTTCTTGGAAGTCTAAAAAACAAACTAATGTGTCCAGATCATCAGCAGAAGCCGAGTATCGAGCTATGACAAATACTTGTTTAGAGTTAACTTGGTTAAGATACATTCTCTAAGACTTGAAAGTTTCACTGTCCGAACCAGCATTATTATACTGTGATAATCAAGCAGCATTACACATAGCAGCCAATCCAGTTTTTCACGAACGTACGAAACACATTGAAATAGATTGTCATACAGTTCGAAAAAAATTACAAGCTGGAATCATCAAACCGTGTTATGTTTCAACTAAAATTCAATTGGCAGATATTTTCACTAAAGCGTTGGAAATACATCAATTTGATTTTTTGAAAGACAAGTTGGGTTTGTGTGTGATTGACATACACTCTCATGAGGGGAGTATTGAGATTTGGAAAATATATTATTTATAGAATATATCTTAGATATTATATCTTAATATTCTTTTTTTATGATTTGATTTGTAATATATTTTATTTTATTGTCCGTACTTAATTAGTTTATATTTTCCTTATTTGTAATATTAGTTGTCAGCTTGTATCTTATTTATAGCTTATGAATATCAATGAGAATACACACCTTCGATTCCAATTATATTTCCTTTTCTTATTCTTAACAGAGAAGACCAAGCTACTGCTCCTCCACTCATCATAAACACATAGCCTGAAGTACTCTTGCTATCTTCCAAAGTCTCCAGCATGGTCACTTAAAACCCTTTTAGCTCACTTCCTCTTGATGAAGAGTGTCTGCTCACTGGAACTGCTTTTGAATCCTTCCTTGATGAAGTAGGATTCTATTCGACTAAACCAAGTTCTAGGTGCTTGTTTTAATCTGGCTGCAAAACCAATGATCATTCTCACAGTATCCATTCTGGCCTTAGGTGCGTACATTTTCGTATAATTAATTCCATGCTCTTGTGTGTAGCCTTTTACAACCAATCTTACCTTGTATTTATCAGCTTCTCCATACTCATTTAGCTTGGTTTTATAAATCCATTTCACTCTTTTTTTTTGCTCCAACCGGTTGAACCACCAAGTTCCATGTTTGATTTTTTTCAATGGATTTGATTTCTTCATCCATAGCCAATCTCCATTTTGGCTTTTGACAGCTTCCTCAAAATTCACAGGATCTGAAATCATCAAGAATGCCATATTTTCTTCATCCTCTTCAGATAAACCTTCACCAAAATTATAATCTGCTAACCATACAGGTGGATGTCGATTTCTCCCCTCTCTTATTGTCAAATATGGTGCAACAACTATTGAAAAATTGTTTTCAGCTACTGGTTCAATTATTTCAGCAACCAGTTCAGTCGTTTCTTCCGTGATTTTCCCTTCTTTGTTTTCAGCAACCAGTTTAGTCGTTTCCTCCGTGACTTCTCCTTCTTCGGCTGTGTTCTCATCAATTTCAATATTTTCCCCAGTCCAATTTCGTTTCACCTTCAAAAAATTTCCAAGCCCATTCACGATCTTCCACGAAAGCTACATTACGACTTACTATAATTTTATTTGTAGTTGGATCAAATATTCTATGGCCTTTGGATTTGCTGCTGACTCCAAATAAAACACATGTTACACTTTTATCTTCAAGTTTGCTTCTCTTGGCATCTGGAATATGGACATGTCCCACACATCCAAAAACTTTGAAATAATCTACTGATGGTTTCACTCCGCTCCAAGCCTCTTCTGGTGTTATGTCTTTTACTGCAAGAGTGGGTGTTCGATTCAAAATGTGAATTGTCCACCTGACTGCTTCAGGCCAGAAATTTTTAGGCACTTTCTTCTCTGTCAGCATAGTTCTTACCAAGTTCATTACAGTGCGATTTTTGCGTTCGACCACTCCATTTTGCTGTGGGGTATAGGCTGTGGTAAATTGTCTCTTCACTCCATGCTGTTTGCAAAAAAACGTTGAATTCTGTAGAGTTGAATTCTCCTCCTCTATCTGTCCTTAAACATTTTATAGGCATTCCAATTTCCTTTTCCACCATTGCTTTGAAATATTTGAAATGATAAAATGTTTCTGATTTATCTACAAGAAAATAACTCCCATGCCTTCCTTGAAAAATCATCACAACAATAGTTTTTCTAGCCACTTGGAGCTGGTGAACTTGGACCACATAGACCTGCATGAACAAGACCCAATTTTTCCGTTGCTCTCCATTTACCCATTTTTGGAAATGGAGTTCGATGTTGCTTGCCTTTCATTCATGCCTCACAGGTGATGTTTGGAGCTACAATTTGCGGCAGGTCTTTCACCATGTTTTTGTGTTTCAAGGAGCACAAGCCTTTGTAGCCGAGATGACATAACGATGGTGCCAAAGTGTTGACTGATCCGTATTTGAAACTTGGAGGCATCTTCCTTCATTTGTTGTGGTAGATGGTTCAGTACGCAAAATAAACAGCCAATTTGCGCTCATAATTGACTCTACTATTTCCCCTTTTTGTGGATGATAAATGCTACGTACACCATCTTTGAACATCACTGCTACTCCTTTTTCTTGTAGTTGTCCAACGCTCAAGAGATTATTTTTGAGTTCAGGTACCCAATACACATTACTAATAGTGTAACGAACCTCATGCAAAGCTAATTTCACTGCACCCTTTCCCGTAACTTTCATACTTGTATTATTTCCAAGCTTGCCAATGTGGGAAAAAGTCTTATCTAAGCTTGAAAACATACGTTCACTTGCACACATATGGTTTGAGCATCCAGAATCTAAGAACCAAGCATCACTCCTTTTTGCTTCATGTCTTTCCATATGAGCCATTAACAACATTTCATCCTCTTCTTCCAGCTCTGCATAATTCAATTCCTTATTCATCTTTGGACATTCATATTGAAAATGACCTAATCATGACACATAACATTCAATAGTTGCTTTGTTGAAAGTTGTTCTTCCTCTTCCACGTCCTCTACCCCTGTAAGTTACTCTTCCTCTGTTACTTATTTTCGTTCGTCCTTCGACTTTTAGAACTTGCTTCTCTCCACTAATGCTGGATCTTCGAAATTTTTTTTCATGCACCACTAATGAACTTTGTAATTCATCAATGGACAGGTTATCAGTATCTTTGGATTCCTCAATGGATACTACAACATAAGTAAATTTTTCAGTCAGGGTATGTAGAATTTTTTCTACAATTTTCTTGTCTGGCATATCTTCTCCATTGCTTCTCATATTGTTGGATATTATCATCACTCTTGCAAAATAATCTGTGATACTTTCATCCTTCTTCATCTCTAGGATCTCAAATTCTCTCCTTAATGTATTAAGAAGAGATTTCTTCACTTTTTGGTTTCCACCAAATTTTCGCTTCATTGAGTCCCAAACAATCTTGACTGTGCGATGATCCAAAATTTGTTCAAAGACAGTATGATCAATTGCCTGGAAGAGGTAATACTTTACTTGGTGATCTTTGAGTCTAGCATCATCAAGGTGACCCTTTTGTGCCTCAGTCAGCATTGTTCCTTCCTCTGGTTCTGAGAAACCAATCTCCACCACACCCCATAAACCCTTTGCTCTGAGCAAATTTTCCATCAACTCACTCCAATGATCATAGTGACCATTGAAGTGAGGGATCTTCGCTAAAGTTTTGTCTTCACTCATACTCTCTCTATTTGATCACTCAAAAAATTACCGCTCTGATACCAATTGTTAGGTTTTGACAGAAGAATAACTAAGCTAGAAACATAAACAATTGAAGTTTGAAGTGATGATATTATTGAATACTAAACTTGGCTTTTATAGCTTTACAAATAACCATAAATGGAAACAAACCACAAATCTTGGAAACAAATCTTGTAAACAAATCTTAGAAAATAGTTAAACTAAATACCTAAAATACTCTGAATAAATAAAGAAAAGATCTTTATTTAACTATTTTTGACATAATCAAATTCTTCTAACACTGGGCTGGCTGCATCGGGAAGTGGTAGAAGCAATGGATTGAGTGTATGGATTCAATTTCTTCTCGTCTTGGGGATCATCTCTCATAATCTTGATCTAATCGGTCCCCTTGGAATTATCTCGAGATAGTTACTCCCTCTCTTGTTTGAGTCAAGCTACTTCCTTTCCGTACTTTGTTTCCCTCCGTCAATTCATTTGTTTAGGGTTAGAGCGAAAGCCCATGCAGTATTTCATATGTATCCGAAGGGGACAGACTTGTCGACAACGAACAAAATTCCTTGTCGAGTTTAGATTGGCTGCCTGAATTTCCGTATGGCTGGATCTGAATAAGTAACTCTGTCTGAACATCATCCGTGGAGGTTAGCTGACAACCCTCCCATAGGACCATACATCCACTAAAATTGAGGGTTGTGATCCCCGGTGTACCTGTTAGCTACTGAGTCATCCTACGTGGTTCCACGTTCCCCCGCTCAGGGACGGGTTTTTAGGGCCCAGGAGTCCTGTTCAGAAGACCCCTTAGCTATCACCACTAGTTCGGGGCACTTGTCACACTTCCCTGTCCGAATCTGCCTAGCTCAATGATCTTAGTACCGGAGTTCTGTCTCGACGGTACCGTATCGGAGTAGAGAGGGAAGTGGAGGTTCTTGTGACACTATCCACACTGCTCAACTCTAGCGGGCTACCTACAGTTACTGTGGTGTCCTACTATTCTTTCTAGTGCCAACTCTAGGTGGCTTAGACCTAGATTCATTAGTCTTTAAGATTCTCGTGCAAGGTCTCACAAACCTGTAGTGGTTTGGAATTCTGGGTTCTAGATCCGCTAGTAATCGTTTTGCAGGTCTAAATGCACAGTATTCTAGAGGTATCCAAATTTAGGGTTCTGTCTAGTCTACATAGTCTCAAGCGCCCTAGTCTAAGCTCGCAGTTCCTTCCTATTCAATAGGAAAGATAACACAAGCAATCATGCACTGGAGTTAACATGCAGCAATTCATGCAACATTAACAAACATGCTCAACGAGAAGATAACGTCAATTTTCACCTGGAGCGCAGATTTCACAAGTTTCCCTTCCTCCTCATGCATACATACATGATCACAATCTCAATCTAAACAGATACATAATTGTTCATATCTAGATTCCATTGATTTTCTTAATTATTTCATTTCCATGGTTTTCATACTCATATGCTAGGTTCAGCTAGCTAAGTTTATCGGTATGGTAGCATACATGCTTATTCCAAGCGGTTCCTACAAGTACTTTTCGTGGAAATCCAAATGGCTACTTACTTGGTTGACGCTTGCCATTCGAAGCTTGTGTTTCTTGACGGAGAGGATTCCAAAAATTCAGGAATTTCATTGACAGGTCCTAATTAACATAATAATAGGGTCAGTATCGAAATCGGTACAAAAAAACAAACAAACATAGACCGAACGGAGGAAAAACAACTACTCACGTGCCTACACGCGCCTTGGAGGGCTTCCTACGCGCAACTTCTCGTGCAGTCGTGGGGCAGCGGCCGGTTCGGTTCGGTTCACACGGTTGAGTGTAGAGCGCCAGTTCAGACTCAAGCCTTCCCAATTGTGCGCGCCTGACGCATGTCGCCAAGCGTGTGGGACGCGTCTCTCCAGCCGGCGGTCCCCACGTGTTGCTCATCGGTCCTACCGCGCTCCTCCGTACGCTGACCGACGCGTGGTAGCGTTCTTCTCTCTCTCCTCCTACATTTTTCCAAATTTTCCAGAAACGTGAGTTTTTCGTGTTTTCGATCCATTTTTTTCAGATTTTTATATCTTTCAATCTGTAATCCGAATCAGCAATTTTTTGCTTCACGAATATTGTAAATCTCATATTCTATTTTGTACAATATATTTTTCTTATATTGTTTTGGTAGTCACGAGTCTTATTTTTGGAGTTCGAATTTGGTGAAAAATACGAGGTCTAACAAAAATCTTGTTTTCTTGAAACTCCGATTCGAACCGAAATCATGACAGCCTTCACTCCAAAACTTGTGAAGATCACAGTCCTGATGGTAAAAGTTCAAGAATCACTAAAAAATGCCACTAGCACACGATAATCTCGATAAACATCTCGATCTAGACATTCGCGGACTAACCTTGAGTTCTTGGACGTTTTTGACGAAATAGGAAGGTGCGATTCATGAAAGCACCTTGCCTCGGACTATTGAAGGTCTAGGTCGAGAATTCTCAGATCTCCAGTGTCGGTTTTTTTATCCGATCTTCTCCTCCAACCTCAAAACACTAATCTCTTTTCTCTTTTCTTTCTCATAAATTCCTAGGTTGAAAATTATTTCTATTTTTTTGTTACTATTTTTTAGATAACCGCAGAATTAAAGTCAGTGGGATTCACTCGTCGAGTGAAATGACTTTAATTTAGCTGCCATTTTCTTCTCTATTTTTAGGATAGATTGTTATTTAAATATGTCAATTGAATGACAAACAATCCATCGGGTCTTCAGCGCAGAATCAAAATACTTTCTCTTTCTTGTATTTTTCCGTTGCTTTCTTCTTCAATCAATTTCCTCGGCTTTTCCCTCGTCAACGTTTTCCTCCTCTCAAAACAACATTCTCCTCTTTCTCTCCCCTCTCTTCTTTCTCTTTTTCCAATTATGACCTCAATCAAATCAGACCCCTCAAGTAATAGTAGGGAAAAATGAGTATTGTTCACACATCAAACCCTATGGCACGACACGTGTAGGGCCACAACACACACGTTGTTCACGCATCAAACGATTCAACCAATCAAGCTCGTAGTGAAGCTACTTAGTTGGTTGTAATATGCCGAGTTACAAATTATCCTCAGAACTTGGTTAGATCTGCTTCTCTAAGTCCAATTGAACCTAGGTGAGTTTTCGACATTGATTTAATACATTATATATGATCCAACTCTTCTAACCCTATTAACTAAATATATTTTTGGCTAAAAAATAACTTAAATGGATCTAATAGTAGATATACTCACCTCAAATACCTATGAAAACCTTAAAAATGGCTCACGACCATCCAATATTTTAGGAAAGAGTCTAACCAACAGATTCTTATCTAGATTTTTTTTTCTTATTTTTATTTCTCTCTCTTCCCATCTCATTTTTAGCTCATTTTGACCAACTTTGATAATTCTAGGCCTTTTCTCACCATCTAATCAAAATTGATAGAATGAGAATAAAATTGATGGAATGATGAGGAATAGAGAATTTGAACTTTTTTTCTTACCGATATGGGGGATGGCTCTTCAAGACGGTAATTCTTTCTTTTCCATGTGGACTTCCGTAATGCCGAAAGGATGAATGTGAAGATCTGTAGATCGTCTGATTAGTTGATTTTATCTGGACACCTGTGATGCATGTTACACATATATTTCCTAGAAACTATATTTTCAATACTCTTTTAAGTGATATTCAAAGAAATTTAGTACAAACGATTTGATTACCTGCTTTAGAGAGATTTCTAAACAAAAAAAATCAGGCTCTTCATTTTTTAATAAAGTGGTAATGCATGTTTTCATC
Source organism: Cucurbita ficifolia (assembly GCA_033971965.1). Lineage (NCBI taxonomy): Eukaryota > Viridiplantae > Streptophyta > Magnoliopsida > Cucurbitales > Cucurbitaceae > Cucurbita > Cucurbita ficifolia. The sequence goes on from CM066964.1 coordinate 214,925, forward strand.
TATTTAAGTTGTAAATTTAAGTAAATTATTCTTTAGGTTCTTCACGGTAAAAAATGTAATGAAAGTAGATATACGAAATAGGAAGTTCAAACATTGCAAATTATAACCTTCCCCATTAATTTTTTTTATTATTCAATATGTATTCTACGCATAGTTACATTTAATGAAGGTCACTCATATAACCTCAACACTTGAATTACAAGAAGCAACGAGAGTAGAGAAATTGGGATGAAAATTTTGGTTGATGAGTTAGTCATATTGGTGTCAGTCAACCTGGCATAGATGGTGTTATAAGTGTTTTAGGATGCATCCCAAAATAATACTTAGATTATATCCCTAATGTAATGGATGGAGTATGTGGTGCAGGAGGTGGATAGTCGGATGTTCTTTTACTCGGCCAAGACGGAGGAATGGGTACACCTTTCGGTAACATTCCAAAGTTGATTTTAGGCCAAAGAACATGCAGTGGAGGAGGTGGATAGTCTGATGTCCTTTGACTCACCCAGACCGAGGAATACGTACACCTTTTGGTAACATTCCAAAATTTATCTTAAATTGTTTATTTAAAATGACAGATGAAGCATGCGGTGGAGGAGGTGGGCAGCCATTATGCCTTTTAGCCGGCCCAGACGGAGGAATGGGTATGCCTTTCGGTAACATTCCGAAGACGAGGGGTGGAGAAGGCGTCAAGTGAAATAATGTTCTTCGACTTGACCTAGATGAAGAAATGAATATTCCTTTTGGATTCTTTACAATTTGGTCTCTAGATTCCTTTTCTCGAATGGGGTTGTCTACATCGACTTCAACCACTTTTTTAGCATCCGTTTGGTAGACTCTCAAAATGAAATCCAAAGAAAATGAAAGTACATACTCTCAAAAACACATTAGATTTATTTGACATCATATTTTCTATGTGTTCTCTGAACTTCCATTTCCTTTCTTATATAGAATTTCTTTGTCTATTAAAATTAAGGTAGGGTTTGCTAAAAACGCTAAAATTAACATTTTATCGTTAGAAGATAAAAAAATAATAGACTGAATTGTTTGAAATTTGTTCGATAATAAGTTCTTAAGTCCATAATTGGCATTTTTCTTACCGGCTTCTAAATTGTGTTTTCAAAGTTTTCAAAAGTAACGTGTTGATTCAATATTTAGTTTTTGTTTATGGCTTTTTTTTATTTTTTATAACAATAGTGTTAATTAATTATTAAAGTTATTTTTAAGCTGTTTATTTTCCTCTTCTAGTATATTTATTTAAAATATTTCATTTTTTTTGTTTTAAATTTTATTTGAGTCGAAGGTACCAAGAAAGATATTTTGAAGACCGCACCATAATGGCTTGTTCATCAATTTGATCTTTTATATTGATGACATATCAATTGTTTCCAAGAGACAAGTGGAGATTAATAACCGTCGATCCACTACTTGTTATCCGTTCACTATGGCCGGTGGACGTGTTTATTGATTTTCAATATTAGACTATTGTTTTATTGTTTACTACCGAACCAGAGTATATGGCAGTCACTGAAGCCTTTAAAAAAGCATTTGGATGCATTGTTTGGTTAATGACTTGGGTATCTCTCAGGAACACATAAAGATGTTTTGTGATAGCCAGAGTGATGTTTGTTTGTCGAAGAACTAAGTTCATCATGCTTGAACCAAGCATATTCATGTCTGATTTTATTTTGTTCGAGAAATTGTTAATGAAGGGACAATCGCTTATTTAAAATTGGAAATGCTAATGATCATATGAATATGTTGCCAGAGGTAGTTGCTCATGAAAAGTTACAGCATTACATAGATTTGATCAACATTGGACGGAAGAAATAGTCGATTTGATTGGTGGCGGCAAAAGGAGGTTATCTGCTTGGAGATCTTCTTTAAAGGTGGAGATTGTTGAGAATTGTCATGAAAACTTGGTTCATGAATACTTTTGATACATTCGTCACTTCAATTCATGAATCTATTGGATTCATTTGGTTCATCTTCCATATTGGTACATGAATCATCTTGATTCATGTATGAGAATTAGTGTTGCTTTGATTCATGTATGAGAATTAGTATTGCTATGTCTATATAAAGGTTTGTTTAGCATTTTTATGAGTTGTGGAGACATTGTAATTTTGTATTTTCCTAGGCAATTGGGAGAAAATTTGTAAACGAGATTTTGTTGTGTGAGAGTGTGAAAGATACACTTGTAAACGCTTTAGTTGTTGTGATTGACTACCTCTCTTAGATGTATGGAAATTTCTTCTTTTCGAACCACGTAAACTTTTGTGTCTATTTGTTCAATTTATGTTCGTAGGTGTGTGCGTGTGATCGATCTTGTTTCTGTTTCAGCTACAACAATTTGTATCATAGCATTTTGGGTATGACATTTGGGTACGACAAACACAACCTTTGAATTCAGGGTTTATGGCTGTGAGAGGTATTCAAGATGGAACTTTAAGGGCTAAGGCTTTCCTCCAAAATTATTGAAGATATACCGTTTAAAATTTATGAAAACTTCACGAATGCTTGGAGATTAATTTGCTCTAGCATGGGTTGCCAGTTCAAATCGTTCATTTGATGCCAGGAAATTTAGCAAAGCAGAAAACTTCATAGAAGAAATTAATTCGCTTAGGTACTTTTCATACCGTGCACCTTGTACATATGGACACCTCGTGAGGGTGTAGGTCAATTCCACAGCATGCCCTTGAATGCTAAGGTTGTTCATTACAAAGGATCCAGAAAACGGTTTATGCTAGAGTCTTGGAACTTATTTAGATCCTCTTCCAACATCTCAATCTCAGACATGTGCCTCATTTTAAGTAGCATTTTAAAGAAGTATGGTTTATAACCAAAGATGATAGATCTAAAGTTGAATTAATTGTATAGGAGCAGATTCAAGCTATTACCAAGAATAATTAGTAACTCCGACCTTAACCAACTAAGTAATGTGTTCTAACATTTGCTCGGTTTGATGAATTATAGTATGTATGATGACGTGTGCTATTTAATAAGTTATGTTATGTTATGCTACGTTATGCTATGATAAGCTATTCTATTTTGTGATCGTGTAATGTTGTATAAAGTTCATATGGAATCGACAATCTATGATGGATAAACCTCCATAGACAATGCCATGAAATCTATGTTACATATTATTAAATGTACATCAATTATGAAAGCATAATTCACAGATTTATTATGTTATCGATAAATGAATGTTTGTCTTATATCATAGATTATGCTATGAGGAACTCATGCATATTAATGTGTTGTGTGCATCGGGATACTTACATTACGACTTATGATTTTTTATTTTTATGTGCGTCATGGTGTTATGCAGAACCTTTCTCTCTGTGGTGTTCAATAACAGCTCGTTAGCGAGTGCTAGCCCGACGGGTCAGATCCAGGGGGTGTGCGAGCCCACCTGGTGGGTCCCTTCTCACATACATGGGCCATGTGTAGAGAATTACTACACATCAAATCTTGCCCTCACTAAAAAACTGTCTCAGGTCATGTTGTGATATGTTAAAAGGATAGATCCCCCTATAGCACAACACGGGAAGGGCAACAACACACACATTCACGCATTAAACCATTCAACCAATCAATCTAGTAGTCAAGCTACTTAGTTGGTTGTCCCAAGTCGAGTTACAAATTATCGTCGGAAATAGGTTAGATCTGCTTCTCTAAGTCTAATTCAACCTCGGTGAGTTTTCGACATTGAGTTAATACAAAATATATGATCCAACTCTTCTAACCGTATTAACTAAATCAATTTTTCGTTAAAAAATAACTTAAATTGATCAAATGGTAGACATACCGACCTCAAATACTTTTGAAAAAGTTAAAAGTGGCTCGGCCACGTTCCAATATTTTACGAAAGAGTCTCACTAGTCAATTCTTCTCTAGATTTTTATTTTTAATTTTTTTTATTTCTCTCTCTTCTTATCTCATTTTTAGCTAATTTTGACTAACTTTAATAATTCTACGCCTTTTCTCACTATGATCTCTTTGCAAAAATTCATATAGATAATTTTGATATTTAATTTTCTAACCTAAATTGATGGAATGAGAACCAATTTGATGGAATTGTGAGAAATAGACAATTTGAACATTTTTCTTACCATATGGGGATGGTCTCTTCAGACGGTGATTCTTTCTTTTTCATGTGGACCTCCGTAATGCCGAAAGGATGAATGTGAAGATCTGAAGATCTGTAGATCTTTTGATTACTTGATTTTATGGTGAGACCTCTGATGCATGTTACACATATATTTCCTAGAAACTATATTTTCAATACTCTTTTAAATGATATTCCAAAAAATTTAGTACAAACGGTTTGATTTCATGCTTTAGCATAGATTTCTAAAACAAAAAAAGTCATGCTCTTCATTTTTTTATAAAGTGGTAATGCATGTTTTCATCTATTTACGTGGTAAATTTAACTAAATTATTTTTTAGGTTCTTCATCGTCAAGAATGTCAAGAAAGTAATGAAAGTAAATATATGAGATAGGAAGTTCAAACATGGCAAATTATAACCTTCCCCATTATTATTATTTTATTATTATGTATTATATGCATAGTTACATTTAATGAAGGCCACTCATATAACCTCAACACTTGAATTAGAAGAAGCAACGAGAGTAGAGAAATGGGGATGAAAATTTGGGTTGATGAGTTATTCATATTGGTGTAAGTCAACTTTGCAAAGATGGTGTTATAAGTGTTTTAGGATGCATCCTAAAATAATACTTAGATTATATCCCTAATGTAATGGAAGGAGTATGTGGTGCAGGAGGTGGATAGTCGAATGTTCTTTGACTCAGCCCAGACAGAGGAATGGATACACATTTTGGTAACATTCCAGAGTTTATTTAAGGCCAAAGAACATGCGGTGGAGGAGGTGGATAGTCTGATGTCCTTTGACTCACCCAGACCGAGGAATACGTACACCTTTTGGTAACATTCCAAAATTTATCTTAAATTGTTTATTTAAAATGACAGATGAAGCATGCGGTGGAGGAGGTGGGCAGCCATTATGCCTTTTAGCCGGCCCAGACGGAGGAATGGGTATGCCTTTCGGTAACATTCCGAAGACGAGGGGTGGAGAAGGCGTCAAGTGAAATAATGTTCTTCGACTTGACCTAGATGAAGAAATGAATATTCCTTTTGGATTCTTTACAATTCGGTCTCTCAATTCCTTTTCTCGAATGGGGTTGTCTACGTCGACTTCAACCACTTTTTTAGCATCCGTTTGGTAGACTGTAAAGTGCAATCCAAAGAAAATGAGAGTACATACTCTCAAAAACACATTAGATTTATTTGACATCATATTTTCTATATGTTCTCTGAACTTTCATTTCCTTTCTTATATAGAATTTGTTTCTCAATTAAAATTAAGGTAGAGTTTGCTAAAAACGCTAAAATTAACATTTTATGGCTAGAAGATAAAAAAACAATAGACCGAATTGTTTGAAATTTGTTCTGTAATAAGCTCTTAAGTCCATAATTGGCATTTTTCTTACGGGCTTCTAAATTGTGTTTTCAAAGTTTTCAAAGATTGATTTAATTTTTAGTTTTTGTTTATGGTTTTTTTTTTATAACAATATTGTTAGTTGTTAAATTGATTTTCGTCCTTAATTTTCCTCCGATAGTATATTTATTTAAAATATTACATTTTTATGTTTTAAATTTTATTTGATTAGACGGTAGCAACAAAGATATTTTGAAGACCACACGATAATGACTTGTTCATCAATTTGATCTTTTATATTGATGACATGTCAATTGTTTCCGATAGACAACTGGAGATTAATAAGCGTCGATCCACTACTTGTTATCCGTTCACTATAGCTGGTGGACCTGTTTATTGGCTTTCAATATTACATACTATTGTTTTATTATTTAGTACCGAACAAGAGTATATGGACGTCACTGAAACCTTTGAAAAAGCATTTGGATGCATTGTTTGGTTGATGACTTGGGTATTTCTCAGAAACACATAAAGATATTTTTTTGATAGTCAGAGAGTTATGTTTGTTTCTCGAAGAACCAAATTCATCATGCTTGAACCAAGCATATTCATGTCTGCTTTCATTTTGTTTGAGAAATTATTAATGAAGGGACAATCGTTTATTTAAAATTGGAACGGCCGATGATCATATCAATATGTTGACAGAGGTGGTTGCTCATGAAAAGTTACAACATTACATAGATTTTTGTTTATGTTACAACAATTGGTATCGTATCATTTTGGTCATGGCATTTCGGTACAACAAACACAACCTTTGAATTCAAGGTTTATGGCTATGAGAGGTATTCAAGATGGAACTTTAAGGGCTAAGACTTTCCTCCAAAATTATTAAAGATATACCGTTTAAAATTCATGAAAACATCACGAATGCTTGGAGATCAATTTGCTCTTGCATGGGTTGTGAGTTCAAATCGTTCATTTGATGCAAGGAAATTTAGCAAAGCAGAAAACTTCACAGAAGAAATTAATGGCGCTTAGGTACTTTTCATACCGTGCACCTTGTACAATTGTACACCTCGTGAGGGTGCAGGTCAATTCTACAGCATGCCCTTGAATGCTAAGGTTGTTCATTTCAAAAGATCCAGAAAACGGTTTATGCTAGAGTCTTGGAACTTCTTTAGATCCTCTTCGAGCATCTCAATCTCAGACATGTTTTGCCTCATTTTAAGTAGCATCTGAAAGAAGTATGGTTCATAAACAAAGATGATAGATCTAAAGTTGAATTGATCGTTGAGGACAGATTCAAGCTAGTACCAAGAATAATTAGTAACTCCAACTTAGACCAATTTAATAATTGGTTCTACTATTGGCTCGGTTTGATGAATTGTAGTATGTATGATGACGTCTGCCATTTAATAAGCTATGTCATATTATGCGATGTTATGCTATGATAAGCTATTCTATTTTGTGATCGTGTAATGTTGTATAAAGTTGATATGGAATCGACAATCTATGATGGATAAATGTCCGTAGACCATGTCATGAAAGATATGTTACATATTATTGAATGTACAGGAATTATGAAAGCATAATTCACAGATTTATTATGTTATAGATAAATGGAGGTTTGTCTTATATCATAGATTATGCTATGAGGAACTCATGCATATTAGTGTGTCATGTGCTGATACTTACATTACAAGGGGTGTGCGAGCCTACCTTATAGGATAGGTCATGTGTGAGAAGTACTACACATTCAATCTTGCCCGGACTAAAAAATTGTCTAAGGCCATGTTGTGATATGTTAAAAGGATAGGTCCCCCCATGGCACGACACGTGCAGGGCCACAACACACACAGTGTTCATGTATCAAACAATTCATCCAATCAAGCTAGTAGTGAAGCTACTTAGTTGGTTGTCCTATGTCGAGTTACAAATTATTCTCGAAACTAACTTAGATATGCTTCTCTAAATTGGGCGAGGGACGGGGAATATAATCCCGTCCCCGACCCCATTTATTTAAGGGGAAAAAATGTCCCATATTCCCCGTCTAAATGGGGAATCCTCTCCCACTACGATACGGATCCCTGCAGATAAAATAAACATCTCTAAAAGGTACACGATGACCACCTCTAATAGATTGGGAAGGAGTCATGATAAAGTTGAATATTAGGGTTGTAACAGCCCGTTCTTCGATATTTTGAATCACGGACAGTCACGTGTAGACCAAGATTATAGACTCCTTTTACAAAACAAGCTTATAAAATACAAAGGAAACGACCATACTTAGATGTAGCAATCATCCTATAGTCGTGTAGCTCTAATACGTTCCTGCTATCGACTTTATAGATCTTGTTGTTTGGTCGTTACAAATTTTTTATAAAAAAAATAAAAATCTTCATTTTTTCCAAATTCCTTTTGGCATTTAAACAACTCTAAACCTATGCTCTTCCAAACAATTCAAGGGCTCCAAGTTCTCCTTCCCCTTGGTGATCCGACCCTAATTCGCTTTTAGCCGCTGTATTTTCTGTCAACTCTTTCCAATTCCTAGAGGTTTTTCTTCTCCCTTTTCCCAGGTGCGAATTAAAGCTATCTATTCCATGAACTCGATTTCCTTGCTTCTAGATTTTTTCATTCTCTGAACTGGGTTTCTCGATTTGAACTCGCTGGACTTCTTTTCTCTTGATTTCCCGAGAAATTTCGTGTTCTGTTTCACTCTGTGATTGAAAATCTATTGCACATAAGGTGTTTGATAAAATTCCCTTGAATCGATGCTTAGATTTTGTTTAGGAGGTTTTGGTTATTGAATGAGCTTATTGCGCCTCAATTTGCAGGACTTTCTGTGCTTTTCATAGGTTCATAACTTCGTTTCATCTTCCGAGTAAACAGTTTTTATGTGTTTTTCCAGTGGAGGTGGAAACGAACTAGTTGTGCAGAAAAAAATGCTGCCGCAACGGATGAAGATGGCCATTACAGATAACCCGAAGAAGCTTGCTAACTTGATTGATCTCGTGAACCTTCCTTCAACTCTCAGGGAGTTTGTGGGACAGTCCCAAATTTCTCGTCTGGGCTGTTTCAAGTATGTGTGGTCATATATCAAAACCAATAATCTTCAGGTTCTATTCTTTGTCTAATTTTTATGGCCCTTTTTTTGAATAGTTTTAGATGCATATTGATTATACTGCTATCAACCTATAACAGAGACTTCCCTTGTTAAATCTACTTTCAAAATAGTTTTCATAGATTCTATATTGTATTCTGGTTGAAGTATGGCTTAAAATGGGCAAGAGGGAAAGGAACGAAAGGAAAAGAGTAATCAAAGAGGAGAAGAAAGGTCATGAATCTGAATAATCAGGATGATAAAGAATATCCTGAAATGAAAGGTATGAGAACCTGATGGAGGGTCAAGGTCCTTGGAACGTCCCTAGATTTGAATAATCAAATACGTGACAGTCTGTCACGTCACGTATATTTTGAAACTTGATTATGAGAACTTGATGTACATGACATAATCTAGGTTCTCAAGTATACGTGACAGTCCTTGGTCCTTGGAACGTCCCTAGATTTGAATAATCAAATACATGACATCCTTGGAACGTCACGTCATGTATACTTTGAAACTAGATTATGAGAACCTGATGTACATGACACAATCTAGGTTCTCAAGTATACGTGACAGTCCTTGGTCCTTGGAACGTCACGTCATGTATACTTTGAAACTAGATTATGTGAACCTGATGTACATGACATAATCTAGGTTCTCAAGTATACGTGACAGTCCTTGGTCCTTGGAACGTCACGTATACTTTGAAACTGTATAGAAGAGCTACAAGATAACTCAAGTATTCGAGGTACTTGGAACGTACCTAGATTTGAATATACACACTCGAGCGTAAACCATATGAACAATTCTCTACCTTCATCGTTTACCACTCTCTATATTTGTAACAAATCCCCCCAACAATTCACCCAAATAATATTAACTACTCCCATGGCATTCTTATCAAAGAAGAGATCCCAAATGAATTGGCTTATTCGAAAAAAAACCTTGTTCGTTGGAAGATCTATCTCGTGACTGGTACTGCATGGTTCCACTCTGCAAGAACTTTGAATCATTCTCTTGAAGTTCATCCTCTTCATCATAAATGATTTGCTTGCCCCGAAATGACCTAGCCCAATAGGGAAATCCCAATTCATTGAGCCTTTCGATACAATCAAATAGAAAGCTCCAAGGGCGCCATATTCTAGGAGCCAAAACTATGTGATTGAATAAATCCTCCTTTATCTTTTGCAGGTCGAGGACTCCTCCTTCCCCTTCTTCAAACTCCAATTCGTATTGTTCAACCATAGGGTCACTGAAGGAATGTGATCTTGATTTATTACCCTAGGGAAGACCTAACTAGGTCGTAGGCAACATAGAGGAGCTCATAACCCACCACATGAACCCATATTTCAAGCTTTACTGACTCAATGCTAATACCAACTAACAAAAATTTCGTCTTATTTTACCTATCAAGTTCTATTAAGGCCCACAAAGGACTCCTCCTTAAGCATAAGGAAATAGGATTATAAACTGTAAATGAGTAAGATGGATGATTTTTGTCTCTCCCAACAAACAACCCTTCTGCTAAACCTTTATCCATGCCTCTCAAAATAAGTCTGCTAAGCACATCCACGACCACCCCAAAAGAGAATGATAGGAATACATCTCCATTGGTACGAGGCCTTTTGGGGAAAATCAAAAGCAAAGCTATGCATACCATTGTGGAGAGTCGTGGTTCCTAACATTTGCGTTACACGTTATTAGGTCATATGATATGATTTTGGGATGCTGGAAGTACTTGAAACTTCAATGAAATTGCACTTCTTTTTTCTAAATGTTAGAAATATGTTTGTGCTATCCCATAAGTGGCTTTCTTTATTCTGCTAAAAGGTTATGGGTATGTTCCTTTCTTGTCCAGGATCCAACCAACAAGAATGTGGTCACTTGTGATGAGAAGTTAAAGAGTATATTGCTAGGCAAGTCCAAGGTTGAGCTAGCCGAACTTCCCGCGCTGATTAAATTACATTTTCCCAAGAACCCCAAGTGAGTTACGCTTGCAGTTTAACCTCTGGCACCTCCGGAATGACCTCTTCAAGTTGCCAATGTTTCCAATGTTTAGCCTCAATTTTGTATGAATGTCCTTCTAGGTTTCTTTTATATATATTATCAGAAATTTATTTGACTCTTCTTGTGCCTCATGCCTTCTGCTTTGTTATATTTGGCTTTCACTTGACATTTTATTTTATCAAGGTTGTAACCGCCCAAGTCCACCGCTAGCAAATATTGTCATTTTAGATTTTCCCTTCCGGGCTTCCCTTCAAGGTTTTAAAACGTGTCTATAGGGAGATGTTTACACACCCTTATAAGAAATGTTTCGTTTTCCTCTCTCATCGATGTGGGATCTCACATAAGTTTTCGTGTTTTGTTCTCAAGTAACCTGGAAGTTTTAGGAACTTTTATACAAATATGATGAAACTTGATTCAAAACTCTGATCATAAGAAAACATAAGAGAGTCTATAAAGTGAATGATGTGAAAAATAATGAAATAACTCGAGTCAGACTCCCATTGAAATCAGTTTTTTTTTCTTTTCTTACAACGATGGTTCCGACACTACAATACAAACATCGCCTACAAATTTAAATGGACAGAACTTCTTCAATATTAAACCAAATTAAGTGTTAATATCTTCACGGTCATATAAATTTTATTTGTTCAATACTTCTACAAGAAGAAAAAAAACAGAGTTCGGGTTTATTTATCTTCACCATAACAAAAACCTGATAATGTACATGACATGTTACATGATATCACAATCTCAAACAGAAATGGGAATTCAAAGATCCACATGCAAAGTCGAAGCATCTCGATCGGAATTAGGGTTGAGATGTAACAAATCCGGGCCGACGTTTCCAAAAAATCTGGAGAGAACGAGTCGAGCAATGTTCTCAGCTGCAACAGCACTAGTCTCCATGGTACTGGCTGCATTCTCAAAAGCATTCACATAGTACAAATGCCGACCATCCAAAATAAATGGTGCGAATACTTCAGGAGCTTTGAAGTGGGGATATGCAGCCCAATCTATCCGAATGGTCTCCTTTCTTACACTAACAACCAACAAGTAATGTGAGAAGGCAGACAGACACATGATAGGAAGAAGAATGGTATAAAAATTTCTAGTCTAAACTACATATTTAGTTCGGAACTTTGGTTTTAAGCTTTAAAAAGTGTCTAATAGATCTAAAAACTATTAATTTTATGATAAATAGATAATTTTAAAAAGTATTTAAAAAAATCATTAATATTTCAATTTTGGATTTAAAAGTGAAAGTTTAATAACTTATTGGATAGTTCTAAAATTTAGCCGATGAGATACAAACTTAAAATTTTAAAACCTTATAATTTAACTAAATTTCTAATAAGAATAGACTTGAAATCTAGCTGGCTTTAGAGAAGACCCTCTTTTAGTTGTACAGCTTACGGGAAAAGGTTAAAAGTTCCTCAAGGGCGGCTCTCTTCCACTAATAAGCTAACTCCATGTTCATTTCCGATTCCCAAAATGAGGCGTTTCTTCTTTCTACCATTAGCATAAGAATGAAAGATGGAGCTTTGATTGACATCTTTTATAACATTGTATCGGAAATGTTGATGGCCCTCAAGCAATATAATATAAACTTCAAATCTCACAAATTTGAAGAGAAGCCTATTTTGTTACAAAATCTAAGAATATAGAGGGAGGAACATTATTGTTCGGTTGAATATCTGAACTTTTATTTACCTATATGAGCATAGTGTCATGGTCATGCTTGTCCAAGGCATGTTGCCCATGGCCGCATGCCCATGACAAGCCAAGCCCTTTATGTCTTTCCATATTCTAGCATTTTACTTTTGTATTTCTAGGGAGTATGACGTTTCGGAAAAATCATGTCTAGGCCTGCTAGACATGAAATGCCTCAGAATGTACTATAGGGGGATATGACTAGTTGTCAACTTCTCCCTACCCAAGGTTATATACTGTGAGCCGTTGTTGTTACTCTCTTGCTTGCTTATATAACGTCTCTTTCAAAAATCTCTCTTTCTAAAAATCTCTCTCTGCCCTCGTTTTCAAAAACCTTCTTCTTAAACCGAGGCCAGAGGCTCGAGCATACGTCGCCTGGCCATAGGCGACGCAAGAGCATATTGGCTTAGCTCACTTGTCGTTGGAAAGTGAGTGCCGCACAATCGCAAGTCCGCTGCCACTAAGAGTGCGATTGTGACACATAGCTCAGTCATTAAGACACTTATATTTTCAAGGATAAAAGCTCAAATCGCCATATTCATGTTTGTTGAACTAAAAGAAAGAACAATGACTTTAATATTATATACTCAACTCTAACAGATAGTCAAGAAGCTAAAATAATATATGCGTGTATGTATGTGTTTGTATGCTTGTGTATGTATATATATACACAAAAGTACATGCATACATACCATTCATGTATCTAATTAAAAAGAATATTAAAAATGACATGCACACATATAATTCAGGCTTCTAATCAACTAAATTGCATGTGTTTTTCAACTGCATGGTCCATCGTGAGATCCCACATCGGTTGGAGAGGGGAACGAAACATTCTCTAAGGTGTGGAAACCTCTCCCTAGTAGACGCGTTTTAAAAACCTTGAGGAAAATCTCGAAAGGAAAAGCCCAAAGAGGACAATATCTACTAGTGGTGGCCTTGGGCTGTTACAAATGGTATGAGAGCCAGACACCGGCGGTGTGCCAGCAAGGACGCTGGGCCCCGAAAGGGGGTGGATTGGGGGGTCCCACATCGATTAGAGAAGGTAACAAGTGCCAGCGAAGACACTGGGTCTCGAAGGGGGGTGGATTGTAAGATCCCACATCGATTGGGATGGGGAACGAAACACTTTATAAGGGTGTGGAAACCTCTCCCTAACAAACGCGTTTTAAAAACCTTGAAGAGAAGCCCGAAAGAGAGCCCAAAGAGAACAATATCTACTAGCGGTGGCCTTGGACTGTTACCTCCATGTTTTAGAAATCTAAGCATCTAGCTTATCATTTTCAAAGAATCAACCTATACTAACCATATTTTCCCTAAACCACCACTCCAAAACTTGCGTAAAGTTTCTCAAAAATGATAAGACAGCGCATGTAAAGGCTCCCACAACCATACAAAATTAACAGTCATTTAGATTTACCTGAAGATCTTATCCAGCAGGGTATCTTCCATTGGTTTACGAGAGAATATCTTGTAAGTCATATCGTTCTCATCATGTTGCTTAAGAACTGAAATACTCGAAAATTGAACATCACCAGTTTCTGTTGTACCCACCAACTTTGGAATTATCGATGAAGCTTTCAAGCCGAAGTACCCCTTCGCGCGTAAAAGAGAATCGAAGGAAACAAGATGTCAGAGAACTTGAAAATAATGAACATAAACAATTGGAAATTATAGAACCATTCAAAACTTCAAGTACACTCACAGGATTTAAGAGGCCCCTGACAAACGTGGTATGGGTATGTTGCAATTCTCTCTTAGGAATTATAATCGGAGGTGTAAACTGAATGTTCAGCTCATCTAGAGGAGTAGCTACTACAGTAATTTCACAGGAATAACTGTTTCCCTTGTTAGATTTAACCTCATAATATTCACCTAGGTAAGAGATGGACTCGATTTCCTCTTGCAAATGTAATGTGCTATCTGAATGATTTATTAGTCTAGCAGGTATCTGCCAGTTACCACCTTCAACTGCCCACAACCCTCCACCTGATCCTGCCAACGAAACTGCCCCAGCAAGTCCACTAATAAAGACACTTTGACCATAGTTAATTCTTGTGATAACCTGCACAGATCAGTAACATTTTTTACAAAATCGCATAAATCGTTCTATTTAATGAAAAAAGTTAGAAAAAATTAAGAAAAGGTGTACATCTCTAAAATGGAGGGGGCAAGGACAAAAACGATCTCGAGTAACAAGCCTACACCGTTTAAAAGAACCACGGTTCGAATTTTATACCATTATGTACTTGATTAAGAAATATAGTAAGCTGAGATCCAAGAAAATATTAAAATTAAAATTAAAAATTGGCAAAAAAAAAATAGAATACTTGAGATTGGCTAGGAATCAGAAATTATCAACTTCATAACCACTTGCTCTGTAAGAACAAAATATATGTATATATATTTCCACATTCTGCACCTCTAAATTGAATGATATTTGAGCTTGAATTGGTAAACAAGAAATAAATACAGAGATGGAATAATTCTTTCCAGCGAGCCATGTCCATCACATGCTTCTTACTTGATTTGTGTGACATGTGAATAACTAGCTACATGGAACAAAATAAATGATAGAAGTATTTGTACACTACATCAAAGGTTGAAATGAACAATGAAAGTATTTGATATCAACAATGCCAAGTTTTGAAATTGACAAAAACCTCTGAATAAATAAAATATTAGATATACTCGATAGTCTCAAAAGTGATGTGATCATATTAATACTGACACCATAATAGCTTGGTGCCTTTTCTAACCTTGAGTAACTTTGAGATGGCTTTTGGGAAAATGCTTATAAGTAGGCAAGTAAAAGAACATGAATAGTATGTTTGGGAGTGATTTTGAAATGGTTAAAATCACTTTTGTTACGTTCAAAATCATTCTGAAACATACTTTTAATCATGTTAACTCAGTTTAATGCTTGGTTTTACATTTTTAAATGTCATTTTCATGCTATCAAAATTAAATTTGAATGATTAAAGACATGTTTTGAAATTATTTTAAATATTTCAAAACTGATTATAATTTTAAAATCACTCCTAAACATGCCCCAAATGAAGTGACTCCAAATAAAAGGACTTCAAAAGTACACGTACGTTTAGAATCTCAAAGTCACTTTTGATCACCAAATCAAACACCATGAAAATTTGAAAATGGGCTTGCCTCCTCATTCCCTTTTACCTATGTCATGATAGTTTCCCGATCAGAGATCCATGGATCACATACGGTATCTCCGTTCTGAAAGGTTCCATCCAAGAACCAACAAGAGGTTCCCCACTCTTCTTTGATCCGTTTTAGGGCCGCCCATTATATTGGTCTCACAATTCCATTACCTGAACTAGGAACTTCTTTGTTTTCGCTTTCATTCCTCAATGGACTCCTAACGTATATGAAGGAGTGTGGTTCGTTCGCGAGAAAGGGGACCACCTTCTAAGCCTAAGTATTCTCTTTCTTTTGAAAAGCACTATGTATCTTTCCAAAGGTGCATTGACCCTTAAAAAAAACTCACTAACTAACAAAAATTGCAAGTAAATCTGAGCTATGTTATACTATACTAGAACTATATCACCATGGTGACAAATACTAAATCTCTAATCAAAACCAATGCTCTATTCAAGCACAATACCCTGTTGAATATTAATCAAATTAGTAGGGAATAAAAGAATTGTCCAAGTAATTCATCCATAGAAACAGATTGTCAGAGGTTTGACTTCAAAAGTTTGTGGATCAGAATTTGCTTTCAAACAGTTCTATATATCTTTA
The DNA here is from genome assembly GCA_033971965.1 of Cucurbita ficifolia. Taxonomy (NCBI): domain Eukaryota; kingdom Viridiplantae; phylum Streptophyta; class Magnoliopsida; order Cucurbitales; family Cucurbitaceae; genus Cucurbita; species Cucurbita ficifolia. The sequence continues at coordinate 230,976 of CM066964.1, forward strand.
CGGTATGCCAGATCTAGATCTCAAAAACATGACATCTTTAAAACAGTTCTACATCCTACTCCTGATTTTGATTTGGGGCATTCATACAAAGTCTTGGAAGCCATCGTAAATGAATACGTACCAGTTTCATCTCCGTAGCCTTTTAAACAGCCGATCATTCTTTCCAAATCTAAATAAAATCAACAAACTTCCTATGTTTCAATTCAAATCTCAATTCAGAAATTTCAGAAACTCACACCAACAGATACCAGCTTTAACACGTTTGACAATACCTCTCTGTCGTTTTCACATTAAGGGATGTAACTTACATCCAGCAAAACAAAGAAACCTCCCCAATCCCCAAAAGCAATAAATCACCATAAATAATGAACAAAAAGAATGAAAAAGAGTTGTTAGAAAATGCATCTGAATAATTTATAGAATTCGTGCAAACAAGAAACGAAAGTCAAAAGTTCTTACAGTGACAAGCTCTTGTATTAGCAAGCGAGACAACCGAGCATCAATTAATTCCTCATACAAAGTTCGAGTGGTGAGATTGTACAAACCAGACCAATTGAGCATCTCATTTACAGTCTCAAAGACAGGCCTAGATTCAAAGCCTTCGTAGTACTTCGAGAATCTTTCTACAGCACTCTGCATCATCAATTCACCAAGAATAGAGTCAACGCTAGGGCGTTTTAGAGAACCAGATCAAATCAACGAAGAAAATGATAAAAACCTCAACAAATTTCTCCATTCTGAGAAGCGAGAAGCCGTATCGGATGAACATGACGACCTGATTCCATAGCTCCAAGATCTTATCCAGAAAAGGAAACTTGGAGGTGAGGCCGCTCTTGAGGGTTCTGAAGACGAACTTACGGCCGTCCCAAATGCCGAGAGAGAACGAATCGGAAGAGGAGGGTTTCTTGACGGTAAGATTGAGTAGCTTAGTGAATCTCAAAGCATGAAGATTCTTGGGATGCAAAATGGACGCTCCGGCCTCGAATGTATCTCCGGTGACGTTGACAGTGGCCATCCGACCGCCGACGATGTTGTGGCGCTCGAATATCCGAATATTGAAATCGACAGAGGCGTTGTACGAAGGAGCATATTGCCGGAGGAAGTGAGCCACGGAGGAGCCGCCGATACCACTGCCAATAATACATACAGTGGGCGGCGGCTGTTGTGCAATCGCCGGAGGGACACTGAGGACGAAGAGGAACAGAGGTACAATGATTGACCAACGCACCATGATCATTTTTCCTGTGGGGGAGCTTTAAGGAAGCACTTTAGATGAAATTTATGACAATTTTTTGTTGGGATTTTCTAAAAACATTTTTCAATAAAAAAAAATTAAAAAAAAAAAAGGTCAAATTAGATATTGGTTTGAATTTTTTATATAGTAGCTTTTCAGATATGTTTTTAATTTTATTGGAGATTCAGACATTTGACTTTTAGATCGAAAGTATATGTCTAAGTCAACTAAGCTATGCTCGGGTTCTTACTTTAACATAAAATGTAAGTTGACTTATAAAATATGTGATTGGTAATGAAGTACTACAATGTAACAATTTAGGACGGAATTAAGTTACCAAATTTAAAACGTTGTGGAGAGCCTACATTGCACCATTGAGGGAGCCGAGAAGAGCACTTCGTAGGGAGCATGTTAGGAACCATCGAGGAAGCAACCGTTAGAGAACATTATTAAACAATATGAAACCTTTTAGGGAGACCATAGAGAATTTGTAAATAGGGAAACCAAATCAATACCTATTAGATTAACCCTAGTGCTCGAGATTAGAGGAGGGCAGCCCTGTCTTCTATGCAGATTCCAATAAAGACTTCGACGGGCCAATGAGATTAGTAACCAATCGACGAAATGTACCCATCCCAAGTAACATAGATGGGTGAAGTACGCCTCTAAACTCGGAGGGACAAGATTCAAATGCATGAAGAAGTCTGATAGGGCTAAATTGACAAAGAACATTGAATTGACAAACCATATAAGTAAGTTACTTACGGAGTATTTTTATACTTATGTTTGTTATTCTTTGTTTCTTAGATGGCTCGTGAGGGTAGCAGTCGTTGGTGGAAGCATTTAGGAGTCGTGAAGCGGTAAGGGACCCTTAGATCTCTATCATATATTTACTATGTATTTTGGTTGTATTTGGTATTTGATTATAAAGTTTACTTGTTCTCTCTAGTCATCCTCGTTTTAAAATGGAAGAAGTTTTATTAAAAATTTTAATATTGAGTCAATACGTGACAGTTCGTGATTCGAAACCTCGAAAAATAGGTTGTTACATAAGTTCTTGTCGAGCACGTTGATCGCTTGTGGATGTATATAATAAAATGATGTAAAATTCACAAGAATAAGTGCAAGTATACACTATCACAAGTAGCAAGTAATAAGTAAATTATCGATTCCTCCGGGAACCTATCTTTTTGGTTAATTTTATGGCTGAAAATTAAATGAGTTTTTGGGTAACATTCAAATGGGTGGTGGTGATTTTAACGGCTTAAGCAAAACTAAAAACAGAGTGCCACTGCTGTCGAAAAACAGAAAATGATGAGAAAATCAACTATAATGAGGAAGGTTCGGCTAAGAGAGATTGAATAAATAAGTTGTTGAGTTTTGTGGTAGAGTTTAGTTCCTTTTAATAGATTCCCAAGCCCACTCCCGAGGGTCATGAATGGTGATTATTTTCATAATCGTTGTAATTTCTATTAACAAGACTCTAGGAACAGAATTATTCGTAACCCTTCTATTGCCCTCCAAGTCTCCTTGCTATGGAATTAGAGTATTAAAGAGGATTTCATTGCTCCCTCTCTTCTCCCGAATAAGAGAACAACTATGTATGTAAAGTACTAATTAAACACACATGTAAATCATTAACAACAACTCTTTAATAGACTAAAATCATACCGTCAACATACTTAAACTATATAAAACTCTCTCGCCTCCCCTATAAAGTTTAGCTCTCCATACAAACTGAATTAAACAGAGGAATCTGCATCTTCATCGTGTAAAATTGATGGAATAAGAAAAGAGAATAAGGAAATAGAGAGTTATCCCGGTTTGTTGCCATTCGTCGATGGAAGTTTCCTTCTCTTCAGCTCTCACGTCCACCTCTTTGCCCTAATCAATCCTTGTTGGTCTCCTTTTTCTTCTGCTGTCAACAGCTGCTGGATTAGGGTTTTCTTCTTCTTCCCTGGTTTCACAGCAGTTCACTGCAGTAGTGCTGCTGTGTAATTCGATTTTTCTCCCAGAGTGTGGCTCCCTCCTCTTAGTCTTCCTTTTCCTTTTATATTGAGCATGGGTTCCCCTTTAGTGCTGAAAATGAATAAGTTGTCCACATAGGATGTTCCTCATTGGGTAGTCAATGACCCACTTGGACTGCTGAAACGATTTCATGCTATGACTCTAACGATTTCATTGGGTAGTCAATGACCCACTTCAACGATTTCATGCTCGCTAAGTAGAATAAATGAGGTAATAAATGAGAAAATGGTGAATAAGGGTGCAATATTAAATACAAAAAGACATGATATGACTCTAATTTTAGAGAGGTACCACACGTGCATCTTGATATGATTGTATCCTGAGTATGCATCCACAAAAGTAAGCAACTCATGCCCAGCTGTGGCATCAACCAATCGATTGATCCAAGGTAGAGGGAAGTTGTCTTTTCATCCTACTAATTCAAGTGTAATAAATGCACGTGCATTGCTTCCCATTAGGCTTATTTACGAGGACAACGTTAGAGAGCCATTCCTGAAATTGAGACTCTCGTATGAAGCTTGCTCGAAGTAACTAGTCAACTTTGGCAGTACCAGTGAAATGTCCCAATGCGTCCTATCATATGTCTCTTTTGTAGACCTAGTTTGGAACTGGGGTCAATGTTCAAGCAGTGGATCGCCACCCTAGATTTGATTACAGCTTTGTCCTCATGAGTCACAAGAAGTATGTGTTTACCTAACGTGGTGTCGAGTGCATTTTGATCTTTGTCGTGCACTCAGTCATGGTTAGGGGACGAGCTCTAGTTCTTAAAGAACAAGTTGAGGTATGAAAACATCGCTCTTCTTTAGGTCATTGACTTGCTCTGCACCCACACATATTGGTTTTCTCTAAGTGCCATTGAGTAGTATTAGCGTGAAACGTGCTACTCGCCTTAACTGCACCAACTTCTCTAAAGGTTGGGAATTCATCTCTTGATGGTACATAGAAGGGACCACCCTCAAGGCATAGATGGTTGAACGTTCTAGGATGACATGATACGTGATACTTTCATCGAAAAACACAAACTCGAGTGTCTTGGTCACACGGATGCTTCCTCCTCTCAAGAGCCGATCAGGGGGATCATAAACTTTCTTAGGTTGTTGTGATCATCTGTGTTGGAGATGTCTCTAGTTTTTAATATCCTCCAAATGAGTATGTTGTTTATGTTGGGCATTGTCACTCGGGCGTAATTATAAGGCTAATGGTGATCGTGGCCTTGACCTTAAAGAATTCGATGAGCAAGTTGGGAATAGGCACTTGGGTTGTACACACGTCAAAAGCTAAAGGTTATTCTTAGTCTTTCTGGTTAAAGCCTTCTACATTTTACTGAAATAGTCCCTAGTCGGGGCTTTGAAGATGGTACAAATCTCTTTTTGGCGCATATTGCCATCAAGCGAATGGTTGCAACAACGATTACCTCAACCTTTTCATCCCTAAGCTCTTTTTGGTTCCCCATAAATTCTTTCAAATACCATAGATGGATCAATGACTCGTTTTGATATTTAAGGTCAAAGTAGTATGTCATGTCATGATCGTGATCTTCATGGAACTTCTAGTACTTTTTTCGATCATGCTTTTGGAGCTCAACCTTCATTTTGTCGGGCAAGTAGATCACTCCTCTCCTTCAATGCGGGCGAAGATTTGGTGGATCGAAGTGTTCGTTGTAGTGTAGTTTTCAAATTGTTCGAACCTCTACCAGAACATGAACAATGGATTCTAATTGTGCACAATTGTTCCTAAAATTCCCTATGTTGGTGGTCTAACACCCTCCCCTTTTCCTTTCGTGAAGGTTGAGGTCGCAATTATTATGACTTTGGTTGGCCTCCACTAGTCCATTCATTGAAATTGGCCCTAACAATCACGAGTATAACTGCCTCGCATATTTGCTTTTCCCTTTCTCGAGTCGTGGGAGATGGAGTAGCTGGTTAGGCTCGATGCATTATGTGTATTATGGCCTCGTTGTAGCCCATGGGCTCACGCATTGCAGCCTGGAATGCGACCATCATCTATGCCATGGAAGAGGGTTTCCTATTCTTAGTAGAGTCTTCCTTGGTCGGTTTGAGTTCCCGTGTAAAGGAATGCTTGTGGGTTGAGGAGATCCTAGTTCTCGAACTTCCCGCAACAGTGGGAGTTCATCTTTCCTAGTTAGGTCACGTCTTTGAGTCATGTTTGATATCGATAACTCAATGTAATGGACAAAACATATGTTGATTCTTGATTTCAATCAAGCAAGTGGGTTAGTTTTGATGGTTGAGTTGACCTGCAAAACAGATACCTCACTCCAGTGGGCGCTTGAATGTTTGGGTCAATGTCGAGACTGAAATGGTGTGAAGCTGAGCACAATTAGATTGCATAATTTGTTCTGGGTTGAGTCCCTATACACATACTAGCCCGTCTAACACGGTTGTCATGTCCCCCATATGAGTCAGTTATGCTAGAGGAGTGATTTTCAGGTCGTACACTTTGTTAAAATGACCATTTTAGCCCTTTCATTTCTATTAAAATATTAACGTGACACCATATTCACTAAATTCTTTAAATATACGGCCCTTTTATTATACGATTTCTTGTTTATAAAGTTTAGAGATCAAAATCGACTAATAAAACTAAAATGAAAGTAACCTTGTTGCCTCTAACAAGTCGACCTAGTCAATAAATCAAAAACTCATTTCTTAAACTCCTTACCCTCCTGAAATCTGGGATTATTTTTGGCAATTTTCCCTGTTAATGGGAGATCTGTTAAAAGAGATGCAAAGGAGAAGAAATGGAAGAAAAACTGTGAATTCAAATTGTAAAGAGCTGCAAAAAGGGGGAAAAGATTAACATATGAACCTGAATTTTAGTTTTACTTCTACTTCCTCCGTGAAACCCTAAAGATCGATTCATTTCCCCAATTTTCTCTACTATTTATCCTTACCCTTTAATTCCCAGCACACAATTTGGTCTTCAATCGTCACCAATCCAATCCAACTTCCTCAATTTTCACTCGATTTCCTTCCGAGGTTTGGAATTCGGATGTTGTTTCGAGATTTGCAACCTGGGCTGCCTGCAAGTTTCTTGAATTCGGTGATTACGGGGTTCGATTTTGCCTCCCGAAGCTGGCGAGTATTCGTGTGAAGAAGTATTAATGGCAGATCCGCCAAGTGTCTGCCTCTTTATCTCTGTATTTGATCAATTGGTGTATAGGGTTATTCTGTTGCGACGTGTGATTAACCATAAAGTATGCTGATCGTGCTACGAGTGCACCTTCCTTCTGATATCCCCATTGTAGGTTGCGAACTCACGCCCTACGTGCTCCTCCGCCGTCCGGATACCACCGTCACTACTGATGATGTGCCGGAATCGGCTCCGATCGATGGCTATTTTCTGAAGTATAAATGGTAAGCACCATTCGACATCATTTTTTTTTTTAAGGTTTTTACTTTTGGGTTTGTCTTTGATATGCTGGGAGGCTGGTTTGCTGCGGCGTTATGTCTCATGATCGAGGTTTCAGCTTGGTGCTGCCCAAAATTTTTCTTATCTTTGTCAATACCATATTTGGTGGGTTGCATGCTTTGTTCATGATTGGGTTTTTTTTTTTTCTTATCATTCATAATCAAACGACGTTTTGTAATTTCTTTAAGGTTGAATACTTCTTGGAAGCTTGAAAATCATATGGGAATGCTTCAATACTAAAACATTCTTGATTAACATGAGACTATGAAGCTCGTTAATAGGTAAACTAGGATCTCTGTGACAGCTTATGTCTTGGTAGGTTCCAAAAGATTATGATAATTTCTAATGAAGAGCATGATTGTAAATCTTCTTCGTATTAATAAGTAACAAGCATGCTGGAATGTAGATCCTCAACTCATGACTTGGAAATGGAAAGCAGATATTTTTTCAAGATGTGCATGTACTTTCACATCTCATTGTTACTGTCAACCTTTCTTTCTCCAATAATTAGTTTATTCATAGAAATCTATTGGTGGATTTTGTCATCTTTTTATCATCCTTGTGTTATGCTGTGTTCTTAGTATGAAGGTTAAAGCGGTCCTTTATATAGGCAAAATGTGGGGCATTTCCTTTTCCTCACAGATAAGGATTTGAGTTATATGATGAGGGATCTTTGATTGAACATTTGTGGTATCCACAAAGATGAAGAGCATGACACTCGTACGGTATGTTGAGGTGTCTTCAATAGAGGATTAAGGGGGCTTAAGTTGGGTTAGTGGAGAGCATCTTGTACTGGTTATGGGGCTTTAGATTGGTGTTGTTCTTTCACTTTTACTTTCCTAAAAATAGTGTCGATCCTAACCAAGTGCTCATAGAAATTAGGCGATTGAGGTTTATATGCTGAGGAAAAGGAGGGCACCATTTTTGAGATAGATTTTGGAAAAAAGGGTCTATGAGTACGAAGATTGGAGCTTCTTGGACAAGTGCTTCGGAAAAAAATGTTTGGCTTCGAATGAAGATTTATTATGTTCTTTCATACCAATCATGCTGTTACAAATAATAATAATAATAATAATAATAATAATAAAAACCTTTGTAGGATCCTCAACTCTTGAGGACTTGGGCAGAACAATCCCTTTCTACCTTTCTGTTTGTGTTTTTTTGTGAATGTTCTAAGTAATCTTTTTGAGAGGAGCATACAAAAACACTACCCAACATAAGCGCATACAAAACCATGTTTTTATTGAGATAAAGGGCAATCCATGTTTGTTTATGCACACGTCTCTTCCAGGATTGGTAATGGCAGCAACACTGGTTTTTGGTCTTTCTTATGGATTGGGGATGAAATCAAGTTTCCTTCATTATTTTCCATCACAAAGAAGGGTAAAGGCTCTGTTGCTGTTATATAGAATTCCTCCTCGGAATCCTGGAACTTTTATCCCCTGGAGAAAATTAAAAGATGAGGAAATCAAGGAATGGGCCAACCTCACCTTCTCTTGCCACTGTTCACATCAATGATTCTACTGACATTTTGAGCTGGAATTTTTTGAAAAACAGAGCTTTCTCACCCAAGTCCCTATCCCGTACATTGTTCTCAGAGGGTGATCTGGGCTGCAAACATCTAGGTAAAATTCTTTATTTGGGAGTTAAGCGACGCTTGCCTCAACACACAGGATAAGCTACAGAAGCAATCTCCTTGGTCTCCATCTCATCAAAGTGCTGTATCATGTTCAAATCAGCAGAGGAAACACAAGTACATCTGTTTTTTTATTGGTGCAAGCAAGCAAGATTCTTCTGGGAGTTCCTATTTGGTGAATTTGGTTGGCAGACTGCCCTCCCTGTCCACACTAGGGACATTCTTTGGTCTACATGGCTTGCGCGAAACTTGTATTTTAACAGATAAGGAACAAGGCTATAGAGATTTTCTTACCTCCAGTACCTTTTTATCTCTTGGTGTAAATTGAGCCCTGCTTTTATGTAATTATAGTCTTACTAATCTCATGACCAATTGGAGAAGTTTGTTATATAATACATTGGATTGGAATTCCCCTTTTGTAATTCCATCTCATCTATTTACTGTTTCTATATATATATATATATATATATATATATATATATATATATATATAAATGATAAATACAAGAAGCCAAAGGATCCCTTTTTCTCTGATTCTGTTTCATGTATTTTTCTTTCTAGTTCTTGTATAAATAGGGAAAAATGTCTGGTGATAGGTACCAACTGTGAACATAGTAAGCTTTGATTTATATGTATACGTACATGTATTTAAGAAATAAAACGTTGATTTGTGAGAAAAGATTTGCTTACTGATGGGCTCCCATTACAAAATGATTTTGTTGTTTGTTTATCCTTTATTTTTTTCCAATTAAATTTTTTTATTGAAAAAGGGATTGAATTCAATAGACTATCCTTTCTTTAGTATGTACGTTATTTTCTTTGTTTTTTGTCGTTTCCTATTGAAAGAAGTCATCTGTTTCTGACATATCACTATTTTTGTTCTGCAATTTTTTTCTGTTGCAGGTACCGTGTACAAAGTGATCGAAACGTAGCCGTATGTAGTGTACATTCTTCTGTGCAAGCAACCTTGCAATGCATAGGCTGTGTTAAGGCAAAAATACCTGTTGCTAAAAGTTATCACTGCTCAACTAAATGTTTTGCGGATGCATGGCAGCATCACCGTGTGCTGCATGATCGTGCTACTACTGCTGTGAATGATACTGTAACTGAGGACGATGAGTTATTTGGACGCTACAATAACCCAGGTTCTGGAGTGATCAGTGCTACCTTCTCTGGCGCAGTATCAAGTACTAGCTTGACCAACGGTCCGACTCCTTTTTATCCTTCATCCACTACACAAAGGAGTGGTGGTGAGACTTGGTTTGAAGTTGGACGATCTAAAACATACACACCATCAGCTGATGATATTGGCCATGTCCTCAAGTTTGAGTGTGTTGTGATAGATGCAGAGACAAAATTGCCCTCTGGACCAGTCAACTCTTTACTAACTTCCCGTGTGATTCCAGCTCCATCCCCTAGTCCACGCTGTTTAGTCCCTGTTAGTGGTGTTGATGTGATTGGGCATTTGGACTCCAATGGTCGTGCTTCATCTTCTGGTTCTTTCACAGTGCTCTCATACAACATTCTTGCTGATGTGTATGCGACAAGTGAATCATACAGCTATTGTCCTTCATGGGCTCTTTCCTGGGCATACCGCAGACAGAATTTGTTACGAGAAATAGTTGGCTATCATGCTGATATTGTTTGTCTTCAGGAGGTATGATGGGACATACGTGGTGCGTTTTTCGTAAACCAAGTGGGTTTTGTTTACTGGCACTCAAAAGACAACTCTCTCATGTTGTGTTGGAATGCAAAATCTATTGTTTCTTAAAAGAAACCATTGAGATAAATTCCTATGTCTTCATCCCTTTTTGTGGTGTATCACTTTCACGTTTTACTTCATGGAACTTGTTAGAATCACCTCCGTCTTTAAGAATTAATGAGCAGTGATCTGATGGGAGTACGTGGATGCTACCTATGCTAAAATATGTGTTTTTCTTTTTTTTACAGGTTCAAAGCAATCATTTTGAGGCATTTTTTGCACCCGAACTTGACAAACATGGCTATCAAGCTCTGTACAAAAGAAAAACAAATGAGGTTTCTGTGTCCTTGTTCTTTTATTACTTTTAGCTTCCTACTTTTTCTCATTTTGCTTTTGTTTTTTGGGCTTTATCTGTCTTCTTTTTCCTTTTCTGTTTGGTCCTCTCACGATCCTTACTGTTGTGTCTTTTAGGTTTATAGTGGAAACACACAAACAATTGATGGTTGTGCAACATTTTTCCGTAGAGACAGATTTGCACATGTCAAGAAATATGAGGTTTTGAAAACTTTTTCTATCTGCATGGTTACCAATTTTTATGTTTATTTTATATCTAAGAGAGCTTTATGTTTGCGTTCAGGTTGAGTTTAATAAGGCTGCCCAGTCGTTGACTGATGCTCAAATTCCCACTGCACAAAAGAAGAGTACTTTAACCCGATTAGCTAAGGTATAGACTGCTTGTTCCTAGGTTGATCAATGAATTAAATTTGTGATTCTCGTTTTACTTTTTTCGTGTACTTTGTTTTTGTTCTAGCTATAATCAGTTCAACTACATTATATGCCTAGGACAATGTTGCACTGATAGTCGTTCTTGAAGCAAAATTTGGCAATCAGGGAGCTGATAATCTGGGGAAAAGGCAGCTTCTCTGTGTGGTAAGATATTTTTTCGCCTTTTATTCATCAATCTTTCCAACGGCTGATGATGTACACTTCCTCAAGAACTGTATACCTTGTGGGAAAAAACACTTTAATAATTGATTTTGTTGCGAAAATATGTTTTCTGTTTGTTTTCTATCCACCAATTGGAGCCCCTTCCCAAATTCCTTTGATATTCGTTTGGCCTCCAATGGTATACAACTTCTTGGTATGGTGGTTCAGAAGCCCCAAAAATTCTTTTGTAATCATAGCCTTCTCGTGATTATTAATGATGGGAAGGTTTTGCCTTTGTAGTCCTTTGTAGCCTTCTCATGATTCTTGGTGGTTCAGAAGCCACAAAATTATTGAGGTTGAAGAAACCATTTACTTATTTCCAATGATATAGTGACATATATCAAAATATTTGAAAAACATGTTAATCTACATATTGTTTTTCTAAATGATTTTTTGTCCTTTTTTGTTTCATTATTTTTTTCAAAGTAAATATGTAGATAGTAAAAATTCGAACACTTCAGTTCAAGTGTCCATTTTATTGTTGAAAAAAAAACACCCAGACACATCTCAGTGGCGTCGCTTTGAAATAGCAAGGCTTCCTAAATGGTCTTTTTCATGTAAGCTTAAAACAATGTTTGACTGGTGTCTAACGAATGTCGGAATTGTGTTCAATTTGTTCAAGTTCAACTACCATTGAACTCATGCCTACTCATCTTCACAAGTGTCTAGCATATGTCCAACAATTTGAGTGTTTGATACAAATTGCCCAACTTGTAGTGTCCTAGCTTCTCCTTTTGGTTCTTGACAGCCATCCCTTCAGAAAGCAGAAGTCAGTCCTTTAGGTACAACTGGTTAGAGAGCTTTCTTTCTGATGTACATGTCTTGTAAAGAACGATACGATCCTCAATGATGAAGAAAAACCATTATTATATTTCTGGACAGTCTCATTTTAGCTACCTAGATTTTGACTGAAGTACTTTATCCTTTTATTTTTACCCTTTTCCTGTTATACTAACCAAATAATTTGGAGAGTACTTTTTACTGGTTGCTTATTTCTTAGAGGTTTATAATCTTTTAACTTCGATTATTTGCCAAATGCAACTTTTTATTAACTGATAAAAGCATGCCACTGTTCGACACTCTTGCAAACAGAATTTGACCATTTTTTGGTGGAATCTTCTGTTCAGGCCAATACTCATGTTAATGACCATCAGGATTTAAAAGATGTCAAGCTGTGGCAGGTGCGTCCCCCCATCCCCGACCCACCAATATATATATATATATATATAGAAAGTTCTTGCTCTAAATATTTATTGGAAATCAGGTGTCTACTCTGTTAAAAGGACTGGAGAAAATAGCTGTTAGTGCTGACATTCCAATGTTGGTATGTGGGGATTTCAATTCTGTTCCTGGAAGGTTTGTCTTACCTTCAGCTCACAAGCTCTAAGAATGCTGATGTTCTCTTTGTTGTTTTTTTCGATCTTTTTTCGCTTCTCAATTTTACTACCAAAATATGTTACAGCGCTCCGCATTCACTTCTTGCATTGGGGAAGGTAGAACCATCACATCCAGATCTGGCTGTTGATCCTCTCAATTTATTTCGTCCACCGAGCAAGCTGATTCATAAGCTTCAACTGGTAATATTTTTCATTGCATAATGCTTTGAAAATTTATTTAGTTAGTATGTTTTTTACTCTTCATTACTCCATTTTGAAATAATTTAAACAGGATAGAACAAGTAAATGCTAACTTGGGGCTCTACATTTACACAGGTTAGTGCTTATTCATCCTTCGCAAGAATGGGTGCTGGTATTGGATCAGAGAAGCAAAGGAAGAGACTTGACCCAACAACAAATGAACCCTTGTTTACAAATTGTACTAGAGATTTCATTGGCACCTTAGACTACATATTTTATACTGGTAACCTTTTAGACACCTTTTTTGTATTGATCCATCATTAAAACAATTTCCATTTATTTCATCATTTCTCTTTCCTTTTTGTTTACAGTGGACTCCTTAACCGTCGAGTCTTTATTAGAGCTCCTGGACGAGGAAAGCATGAGGAAAAACACGGCACTTCCCTCTCCAGAGTGGTCTTCTGATCACGTGGCCCTGCTTGCTCAGTTCTGCTGCAAGCCTCGAATTAGACGCTGAGACTTCGATGCAGGTAACTCCATATTTCTCCATATTCAATTTTTTACTTCTTTTCTTCACTTAGTAGTTCCCTATTAAGCTAATTTGAGGGTTCTAGTTCTGTCCTGTGGATGGCTTCTGTCTGCTGATTGTGGAAGTAGTACTTGTTGTTTAAGCTTTCTACAAACTTGGCATTAGTTATGAGTTTGAACTGAGCTGACCCCTCAAGTTATTGGTGATGATTTAGTTTTCTAGCTCTGTTTTAACCTTTATTAAGCCATAAAAGTAAATATTCTTTTCTGTTCAACACATGCCTAATCCTAATCATAGAGAAATAAAATTGTATCGAAAAAGAACGGTCGCCTTAACAAGATCTAGAGATTAACACAAAACACAAGACAAGCAATGAAAATTCCCATCCGAACCTCTGCTTTTATTTACTTGGTTCATGAATAAGATCTGGAGATGTCATGAACAGTATTTTTGAAACGAGATTATAATGGTTTGTGTGGTAATTGTTGTATTAATGATTGTTTGTAGTTTAGATGTGGAGACATGCATTCAAGAGATGCAATGAAATAATGTTGGATACCGATGTAAGTGTTGTTGCAAGGAAGGATAAGATTTGGGCAGCATGCTGTTTCTTTCCTATTTTGATTTTTTTGTTTCAATGAGAAAGAAAATTTGGTAACCCCCAACAAATCTTTGCCTCTGATGTGTAATGGCTCAATATCAAAATCTGAAGCCATCATTCTCTCCTCTTTCTTCATGTATTTATTTTGCTCCCACGATGTGTATGATGATGATGGTCTTTCAATCTATATACACCATTTTTCCTTTCCTTTTATTTTGTTTTCATCTATCCATGTCTGTTCTTATGCTTCGAAATGGGAACTCAATCTTAAAGAATGGTTCCTACATTTGTTAAATGTGTAAGTCTAGGGCTTCATTGTTGGAATTTGGACGGTATAGATGACCCGAGAACCTGATCAACCTGGAATACTAAATCCAAACTATAAAGGTTGTGTTGGGTTACATTTTTTTTTCAGTTTGGGTTGGGTTGAACTTTTGGAAAATTGTAAATTCAGGTTGGTTTGTGGGTGATATTTTTTTGGTCAGGACCAAAGTTACAACCCTACTCTACTTCTACTTTTGACGATTATTGTGAAGATTTAAGAATATTTGATATTTGTAAGTGATGTTAGTGATGCATTGTGACTTATGAATGTTTGATATTTGAGTTTTATGAAATTTTAGTTATTGAGTTTTATGGGATTTTAATTATTGATATAACATGTATCGTAGATAAATATGATTCTTTTTTTAAAAAAGAACGATCTGACAATCCAATCCTACTTGGAAATAGAGTGTGAAATTGAGTTGGGTTATGAACTATATTCAAGTTGCTCGGGTCATCAACTCAATCAACTCAACTTGTGTACAACTGATGTTGTCGTGACGTTTTTGGTTATTGGCTAGATAGTAACAAAAGGCTTTGTGAAGACAAGTTTTGTGATTTTACTTTTTGTGGGAATTTCCAGCTTGTTGCCTCTTGGTAGGCTCATCAGAATAGTAAATTCTTTTTTGTACTTGTAATGATCCAAATCTTTCATGTTGAGTGTTAAAATGTTTAAAGCAACTCTTCCACCCCATGGTTTCAATAACCTGTTTTGGTTTATAATGACTTTTTAACAGTATTCTAATAAAAATAATGAGAGAAAACGTTTAGACCCATTTAAAATGGTGAAAAAAATAGGCAATAATAGCAAAAGCTATTTACTTATATAAAATTTTGATAGCATTTTCAATCAGCATCAGACTATCAGACTATCGTAAACAAAACCTTCAATTATCCAACCAAACCAATCCAACCACCGAGTTAGATATTAATTTTTTTGGCTAAATTTCATAAAACCAATAGAGGAGAAGTGTTTAAGCATTAGACATTTGTTAACTGACCCATTACATCGGCCAATTGCCTAAAGGATCTAAGGAATTGAGTTGATCACAAACAAACATACATCATCTAACTGCTTTGTCCAATTTGATAACTATTTCTATTATCAAATTTTGAGCAAATACGTTCGATCATTCGTTACCATTAACATCTCGCTTAATACATTCATTTTATTTATTCTATCCCAAGAATCACCATTTTTTTCTTGGTTTCCACTTATTGCTGAGCTCATATGCAAATAGTCCTTGAAAAGACGATACATGAAATACTATCATATGCGAGCCTCGTATAGGTTTTGCTAGGCATCATTTTATTATTATGATAATTCTATCATCAGCAAATTAACAAAAGATAAAATATAAGGAATTAAATTGAGTATTTAAAACAATAGGAACTTATATGAAAAAAAGACTCCAACACAGAACGCTTAAACATGTATTTAGCCTTCTCAACACTACAGAAAAACAAATCAAATCAAACTCAAAGGTGATGTAAAGTTAAAAGCACTAGTAAAGCTACTGTGTTTACAGATTGGTTTAGGGAGAAATAGGGTGAGGAACAGCAATCCACATATTTTTTTTATTCTCAAGAGTTAGCTTCAAAAGTGTGTGGGGATGACAGAGGCAAAGACATTTTTGGGTACTTACGTGGTGAGGCCACTTGTTAAGACAGTATTGATCTCGCCAATAATGTTGACAGGCCTTCCATCGAACATGGATGATAAAGTGCTTTCACATAACTTCTTCAGCTCCCTGGTTTTCGTCAGAGCTGCTTCCTGCAATGCCACCCAATATTTGCTAATTTTAGTGTTGGTTTCCCTGTTTTTTTGGGCAATGTATCTCATCATATGCAATCCAGGTTAATGAAATTTCCGGCAGCATTCATAAAAATATAAGAGATAGAAGATAGAGGAAATACAAATGTTGTCGATGTCACGGTCATGCTTGTCCAAGGCATGTTGCCTATAGCCACATAACAGATGTCCCAGTCTTACTTGTCCGAGTCAGTTGACAAAGACATCAACCAATTGAGTGGGGGAGGATGTCACGGTCATGCTTGTCCAAGGCGTGTTGTCTATGACCGCATGACAGATGTCTCGGTCTTGCTTGTCCATGGTCGCATGCCCGTTTCAAACCACTTTTACATGCTTTCATCCTAGATAGGTCTTTACCATTTCACATTGGGTCAATACGGGGGTGTATGACCGTTCACCAAAACCATGTCTATACCCGCTAGGGTTAAAATGCCTCAAAATGTACTATAGGAAGAAGTGACAAATTCCGGCTTAGATTTCAATTTCACTTGACAAAAGACAGACCAAGCCTTTCTCCCCTTGGGATCATGTGGATGTATATAAACCCTATGGTGAAAATCTTGACTAGAGTAAAGGCACAGTACTCGGGAAGCAAATAGAACAATTCTTCTTAGAGAGTTGATAGAGAGAAGCCAGAAGATAGTTGGGTTTGCATTATATTACATTACAAAGATTAAATGGACAAAATAAAACACAAGCTTATATCTGTTTTTGGAATTAGATATTGTCATTTCATTGTTACTCGTGTTTTTTGTGTCTAGATGCCTAAACATTTTTTTTCCAGATCAACAACATATGGGATAGAGAAATCAAACATTTGACATTTTGGTCGAAAGTAGATGCCTAAACTAGTTGAGCTGTAACCAAGTTGACGTTGAGAAACCAAAGTTAAAATTAAAATATGAAATTGTCTTACGCCACTCATTGTGGATCGACTTACCAAAATATGACCTCCCCTCTATAAATCCTAACTCCTATTTATAACCAAACCACCTCTAGTTAATTATCATTAAACCATTACTAACACCCCATTAGTAGAACATGACTCCTCCAAGGAAAACTTTGGAGATACAAGTCTCGAAAGAGTGCTAAATTCTTCCTAGGGGAATTTGGTCACAAAAGCATAAACAATCAAGATGTCATTCAGAGAAGGATCCGCTCCCTTATCCTCTCACCAAATTGGTGTGATGTGTAAGAAGGAATCTGAAACTGAAGGTCATTTATTCTTTACATGCAGCTTGGTAACAGGTTTTGGAATTCTTTGTCATCTTCCTTCAGCTAGCAGACCCCTCTTGCAACCAATATGAGAGGCCTGCTTTCTTTCATCTATTTTGATGGGTACACCGTAAAAAGAAACGGAATAAATTATTTGACTACAACTCGTTTTTTTGATAGGAAACAAATGCGTATATTCATCAAAAGAAAAACAAAAGACAGCCTAGTAGAGATTACCCCTCTCTGCCAAACCTAGAAATGGAGAGCCTTCCAATTGTAATTACAAAAGCCAAGAAGAATCAGAAGGAGAGGACTTCTTCAAATACCCTGTTGTTTCTTTCCCTCCAAAGGCCCCAAAGAAGAGAACGCATTGTCCAACGCCAAAGGACTTTTCCCCTACCACCAACAAACCTTCCCCAAATTTCTTAAATAACGCAAGCCACCCTTTAGCTGCAAAAGGACAGTGAAGGAACAAGTGGTCTAGGTATTCTTCCTCACGTAAACATAAACAATACACAGAAGGGGAAATCAGCCAATTTCGGAATATCCTCTAAACTTTTCCGTGGGTATCCAAACTTCAACAAGCCAACGACCAAAGAAAGACTTTTACCTTTTTTGGGACCTTAAAGTTTCAGATTAGGTTCGCCATTGGGTAGGTCAAAAAGGTAGAGTTAGCAGTAAAAGAACCTGATGAGTCGATCTTCCACCTTATTCTATCATGGTAATTACCCACAGCCCAATCATACAGGAACGCAATCAGATGGACCGAATTCCCCAAATCTCAGTTAGAAAGTGGTCTTCTAATGCCCAAGTCCCATGCTTGATGCTCATAATCCCAACAATCAGCAATGGGGAGACCCCTTTCTTTATAGTAATCGAATAAATATCAGGAAATACTCTGGCTCCACACCAATTTTCTTTCCACGAATTAATTCTTCTTCCATTCCCCAACAAAAACTCCACAAACCTGAAAAACTGGTATTTGTCCTTCATGGTATTTGACCTCAGCCGCTGTCTCCCTTTCTTTTTGGTAGTTTTAGTAGTTCACCCATAAGCTCCATCCCATAAATAGCGCAAATACCTCTTCTCGGTGAACCTCCACAACCATTTCATTAGGAGGGATTGGTTTCTTCGATAGAGATAGCCGATCACAAGCCACTGTAAATTGTGGGTAACGAAGTCTGTTTCCAAGCCACAAGGTGAGGTCCCGGTTTAAACATACCACCATCCCAAATAAAATCTCTGACAATCTTCTCTAAGCAATTGATCACCTTCATAGGAGCTCCCATGAGGTAAGAGAGGTAGCAAGGGAGGTTATTCAGCGCAGCTGCTTGGGCAAGGGTTACTGCCCCCCATTTCAGAGAGACCCCTCTCCATTTGACAACTTTAGTTCAAAATTTCTCAACAAATGTATACCAAACCGCCACTGTCCCATAATTTACACCAATCAGGAAACCCAAGGAATTAAAAGGGAATGAATTCTACTTTGCAGCTTGTTAGAACTTTGGCTACAACTTGTTAGAACGTTCTTTTAGCTAAACCCTAAACATTTTTTTTATGAAAGTGTTTTTCTCGCCATTTACAAATTATAGTTTAAATTATCATACGCCCAACTAGAAGGCTTTTATGTAGCTTCCATCAGCTTTGGGGCGGGTTTTCCCTCTTCTTTTGTATATTTCATTCCATCATTGAAACATAATATTTTTATAACTAAAATAAAATTAAAATAAAGAAAAAAGGAAGAAAAACTAAAATAAAATAAATAAATAAGTCAAAAGGAAGAAAAACTTACTTGTTTTGGCCAAGATGAAGATAATGAATTTTGAAGCTCCATGCGTTTGGCAGACAAGTCCTTCAGCCCTTCCTTCAGCTTCACTTCACGCTGCTTCTTTTCCTCTAGTTTACTAACTAATCTCTCTAGAAATCTGAAATCAAAGTTCACATCAGTTTACCTGAGAATGATCAAATTTTAGAAAAAAAAAAATCTTAGAGAAAAATTATAAAATAGAGTTGGATCACTCTACAGGAGCTAACAGGAGCCTTTTTCAACTGGCCTTCATTTTTATCCCTTCTTTTTGTTTTGTTTTGTTTTTTTTTTTTTTTTCTTTTGGTAAGTATCGAACTTTTGTTGAAACAAAATTGAAAGAATGCAGGGATGTACCATAACTCAAGCCGCCAAAAAAAAACAGAAGAGTATCATTAATCAAATGGAGAGTATTCTTGAAAGCCTACTTTCACTCTGAGTTGGAATGTCTCTTTTCTACCTCCCCTTTTTATCCAATATTTCGTCCTTTGAAATATGGAATTTGTCTCCTAAAATAAAATTTTAATAAGAAAATTATAATATGGGTCCCCCGTTCAGAATGGTTTCACTTGGCTTTCAGGTTATAAATCCACCATTTGAACTTCTAAAGTTCTTGACATAATAAAAAAGAAAGTATTTCGTTAACTATGATAACAAAAAGTGAACTTATATTTTCACATTGGCTTCTCTTGACTAGCTTTTATCATTAACTTTTGTCGTATTACTTCCTGAGGTAGTAAGTTAGCTGATAAAAGAATATATTAATTAAAATTAGGAACGAAAATTGACGATTAACATAATTAATCAAGAAATGCCTAATGAAATGAATCAGCCAAATTAATAATCAAACTAATAGTTATATAAATTAATTAGACCTATTAACAGATGAAACAAACTAACAGAAGTCAAGTGCCCATGATAAGTACCAATGTGAACCTTGATCCAAATCGCAGGGTTCAAAAATGTACTTTTCCCAATAAGTGAAAAAACCATCAACTCCAAACCAAGTTCTCGATACTGATTCTCGACAACAAGACAATTAAATAGAAAATATATTGAATACATACTTCCTTCACAGACATTCAGCACTGTATTAATTGTGTCCCTTACTGTTAAAATTTGCAATTATGTCTCTAAACATTGAACTACACTTAACCAGTGCCTATAATTGTTACCAGTAGATAAAGTGCAAACGCGGAACTCATTTCTTGAAATTTGGATGAAGTGACAATTTAACAACTAGTTAGATGGATTTCATACATTATTGGGCAGGTGAAAATTTAAGAACCAAAAATCCAATTAACACTAAGAAGATGCTATCAAATCTAATGCATAATCTTTTCAACTAGCTGTAAAATGCTACCTCATCCAAATTTTAAGTAAAGAGTGCTACTTCTGTGTATTGCTAACTAATATTCATCGTCAAGGACGTAATGCTTACAAGGACCCAAAAATGGAGTTTAACCTAATAATTAGAAGGGTCAAACATGTTAAATGTAGATCATTTAGTATTTGAACCAAAAAGTTTCTAGGATAACATTACATATTTTGATATGTTTTAGAAAGTACACATGCAGATTATCGTAATTGAAAAGTTTGTCAAACAAAGAATTATAATCCTACCAGCACTAGTTCATCAATCAACTGAAGTTACAAATGAAAACAAAAATAACTTATTGCATCAAAACATAGAAACGTTAATATTAGCACCAAAGAAAATGCTAATACATATGAACTTAGAATAGTAAGTTAAGTGGGTTAGTTTTTATTGAAAAGGTGGGTGAAATCGGGTAACAGTAACTTCATTTTGTTGCCATTTCTCAAGAAATTTTGTTTATCAAAATCTGGAAAATCTCTACGAGAGGTGGTTTAAACAAATAAGAAAACAATGACCAACGTAGTAACAGTAGTACCTTTTAGAATTGAGAATCATAATTAAATCTTGAGTTTTCCTACTTGACAGTAATGATATAGCCATGGAAACATCTGATAGCATCATCTCAATGGCATCAGGAGTATATTGCTGCAGCACAAAGGGAGCAACTGCCTGGACTTGATGTTGCAAAGACAGAGTTTCATCATTCTTCAAATCATTCAAACGTTGACTTAAAAATGCCTTAATCTGAAATTGTAAATAGATATAGCCATTAAACCTTCGTATAAGGTATTTAATGCCACTTAAGTTTTGTACCAAAGCTATGATATACCTCGTATAGATCATCAAGAATCTTATTCCTATACTCGGTCTCCAAAAGCTGGCTTCTAACTTCAGTGATTTCTGCAGAATGAGTTGAAGGAATGAATGTTTTATTATTCACTTCTATATCAGGCAAGGCTACATCATCGATGATATCAACTTGAGGTGTTTCAACACTGACATCCCATGAAATCTCAGACACAGTAGCCTCTGGCAATGCAGTACTACCCTCTTTACTAGATTCCATTTGGTATGATGATTCCAAAGCTTCACTCGCATGAACTATTTCATAAGGTCCCAAACCATTTCCTGTATCCTCAGTTTCCTCCAGTGCACCTATATCCCAGTCAATTTGAGTATTTTCCAAGGATATATCCCAGTCAATATTATCAGCAGAAATTCCTGTTTGTCCAATAGCATCTGGTTCTATATAGCTCGACTGAACATTTACAGAATCAACAATCTCAAAGCCCACAGACACATGTAAAGAAGGAGGATGCTCACGAATATGCCCCAGGTTTGGTAATACAGTCACGTGTTTCTGTACACATGTATGAAATGTTAGAGACTCGGAATTAACATTCCACATCACAATAATTTAGTCATCAGTATCAGGAAATAAATTTCTCTATTCCTCTCTTGGACATTTATGATCATCAGACAATGCTTATTGCACTATTTCCTTACATCCTTATCCGAGTGAGCATCCCTTACAAAATTGGAATAGTATTCAATAGCACGTGACACAGAATCACCATTTATAACTTCCAATATTCTGCTAAATGTGCTTGGAAGTGACCTTGCAGTCTCCAGAAGTTCAACTCTAACATTTTTTCCCTGCAAGATGAAGATGAAGAAGCTTGACTTCAATAAAAAAAAAACAACAAAAAATAAATCCACGCAATAAAAGGAAGATACAAAAAGAGTCTCCTAAAGCTTGGAAATATATAGAGTAGGTTACAACCTGCAAACCGAGATCCTGACAAGCCTCTACATATCTAGCTGCCGAAAGAGAAGCATTTCTTTTAGTATCAGATTCTTTACGTTCCAGCTCAGCTAGCTGTTGATGAATCTTTTGGACCTGTTTCTTCTGATATGGGCTTCACATTAAAAGTAATAGTAGCATGAAAATTGAGCTCTTCTATATCCATCAGTTACTACACAAAGTTCATAACAAGACATTTACATTTCATAAGTCACATTCTGAACAATTATTTGAGCTGCCTCGCCAAGAAAAATATGATCCTTCTCATAAGTTCGTACAATCACCTCCCAAGTACCCTGACAAAAATATTTCTTATTTAAAAAACAAACGGACTAAAGCTCTACATTAATTCAAGCCTGCCAATGTATAGTGGGGGCTGAGAAAAGAGCAGGAAAAGATAAGTCTTACAGCAGCACCTGATAGCCGGCCAAATATATTCCGGCTTTCTGGGGTTGACTCTAGAAGAATATTATATATTTTCTTTGCCTCTAAATAACCAATATCTGAGAGAGAAAAAAAACCCATACAACCAGTGTAAAAGTTATTAATGAGATATAAACTATGACTCATAAGTAAACGAACTGAATAACAAGGGACATTTGATGCACAAGATACAGAGATTACATCAATTAGAATTTAGAGATGTTAATAGAATTATGATAGAACCTCTGTATTAACAACAGAGAAGTACACTGTCCTAACTCACCTGTTTCTAATGTGTAATATCTCGATTTGTACCAAAAAAGGGGAAGAAGAAGAAGAAAGGGGGAAAAAAGAGGGATCAGTAACGTCAGCCATGTGTCAGCATAATGTCAGCGTGACCGTATGGTCAACTGTCAGTTTCTTTAACTTCATTACTCTTTGTATAGCTTTTAAGCCTCTAGGAGTTCGTTTTTCAAGCTTTTAAGCCTCTAGGAGTTCGTTTTAAAAGCTTTTTTCACTAGTTTTATTCTTTTGATTTAATGTAGGCCATATTGGAGGAACTTAAGAAAATTTAGAATTTTCTGAAGACTCGAACTGAGCCCAGGAAGTTAACAACCAAATAAGTCGCCGTTTGAATTTTTACACAAATACTTGTAGGGATTGACTAGGACTTGGGTATACGAATTATTAGCATGATTTAAGGATAATTTGAGCATGGAAATGGATTAGTTAAACCCTGGATGATGGATTTATGTTGGTTTAGCTCGATACGCACATTTAGGACTTCTGCCATGTAACCGATGACACTAACTTATTTAAATGCTTCGTTAGGACTACGGCATGTTATATCTTATTGTATCTGATATGCATGGAGTTGTGCAGATAAGTATGATTTATGATTTCATGTCATTTACACCCTTAGAAGCATGTTAGGAGGTTGGAATACCTGCGTGCCCTGATTGACGTATGGATTAGATGTTATGTGCCCTAGAGGATATGTATGACCTATTAGTGATCTTTAGCTTATGTTTCATCCTTCCTTTGTTCTTGAGCCACATTTAGAGTCCCTTATGATACATGGGTTGACTAGATTTATGTAGGGACAGTTGGGGCACAACTCCTAAACGTCGACTCACCTTAATGGGTGAGGGTCTACTTAGCATATAGGAATGCAATGTCACCCACTTAGAGCCCATGGCACACTAGAGGGTACTACTGAGGGAGCTCTGGTTGTACCTAGTGGATGCCAATTTTGCACTATTCTAGCCTAGAATGACATAGGAATAAGGAGCATCGTCGGTACCATTATGGTAGCTTCCGACTAGCGCTTATTTACTACTAAGAGAGGTCCGATTGTACCTAGTGGAGAGTAGGCCTTGCAATGTTCTAGCCTAGAATGACGTAGGAATAGGGAGCATTTTCATATGCCATTTGGGGAGTTTCCAGCTAGCGCTTAGTAGTAGGCACGTATGGAGATGTAGGTAGATTGAGAGGTCACCTATAGCGAGCGACGACTCCTCCATACCTGTTAGACTTTCCTTGAGCCTGAGACATACGAGGGCACCCTGACTTATGCGCAAAAGGCACAATGACTATATGGACCTTGGAAAGTAGGAAACGAGAGGTTAAGTGCATCCTGAAACCTAAATATACCCCGATGGGTGACTTACATTCTTGGAATAGGAGTAAGTAGGGTATATGAATCTTAAGAGATTGAGATGGAATTAGCCCAAGCGATGAACCCAAGCGATGGAATTAGCCGACTGTAGGATTCTGACGGAGCACATAGCTTAAGAAGCATTGAATTGGAGAAGTTTCAATGAGACCCTACAAGTAGGTGCTCATTGAGTATTTTTATACTCATTTCTACTATTTTTTGTTTACAAATTGGAGTGTAGACCTCGATTGCTAGCAGGAGCCTACGGAGCCGTGCAACTACAGAGAGGACCCCTAGATCCAGTCGTTTTTCCTCTTTTGACATTTTAATGTTATTCTTAAACACCGTCTTGAAACTTGAGTCATTTTGTAAACTATTTTGATGCAACTCCGTGGAAGTGCTTTTGTACTTTTAAATACTTTTTCTATCAAAATTCCTGCTTATGTTTGACTTTGAATTCTTCATGTTCCCCGTTTTTTCAAAATTGAAAATGTTTATCGCCCTTTTTACACTTGAGTCCACGTGGCGATCCGTGATTCGAAGGCTTGAAAAGTGAGTTGTTACATAATGCCACTCGTAATCAAAAGAGTACCTATCTCTCAATACAATTCCAACTAAAATACTATTAATGTCACGCTCTTTCTCAAATGTGACTTTTTCAGTGAACCCCACACCAGTTGATATCTTAACAAATACTCCCTGCCTCTCCTACGACAGTATGCTAATTTCTTTTATCACCCTACTGGTAGAAAAGATATAGGAGAATGATTTTTAATCCTAGTTTGGCCATTGCTTGAGAAGACGCCACCCCTCCCCAATTTAGTTTTTCCATTCATGAATGCACAAGCCAGCCGGCTTACGACTAATCTCACAAGACAAGTTATCAAGCAACTCATAGAATGACAAGTTATCAAGAACCCCATAGAATTTAATATCTTAGGTTAGTGCTCGTTTTTTTTACTACAATGGAAGTTTGTTTCTTAGCTTTGCAGCAGCGTCAATTAAAGGTTGCACTCCCGTCAATTGCAGAACTAGTGATAAAAAGGAACTCTCTCTCTATCTTTTGTTAATCAAATTTTATTCCGAGTAGACTTCACTTAATGCCAGTAGATTAAACATAATAATTCCGTAGAAAACTTGAAAAATCAAATCTAACCTTCATGGTCTAAGGTATGGAAATAGGGATCGGTATCTTTGGGAAGGGACAAGAACTCCTTGGAGATGCGAACTCTCAACGCTGCCAAACGCTTACGCCAATCAGCAGGGACTCTTTTCCGATCGACAAGCCACTCTTCACTCCCACGATTCAAACAAACAAACAATAAACGAAGTATGTAATGAAATCAAAAACACTAATTGAACAAGAATCGGAGATTGTAAAGTGGATTTGATACCACCAAGACGAGAGAATGTGATGTCAATTGGAAGATTCCGAATGTCGTCGGCAGCCATAATTCTTTTTGCACTAAGAAATCGTTGCTTAGGGTGTGAGAGTTTTGTTCGGGATCGAGGGAGAGGCAATTTTTACTTCATTATTCTTAATTAATATATATATATATATATATATATTAATTTTATAATTATATTTCTCGCTCTTAAAAATAAAATTTTTATAAAAATTTTTAAAATATATATTAAAATTGAGTCGCAAATCTTAAATTAATATTTAAAAATAAATATTTTATTTATTAATAATTTATATTTATTGAAAACAAAAAATGAATAGTTGATAAGATGGTGGGAGTGAAATTACTAAATAGTTAACAATTTAATTACATTTAAAGCAATTTAATCATTAAATTTTTTATTTTTAAAATTCTCATAAAATTCAAATTTTGTCTTAATTTAAAAAAAAAAAAATTTAGAGAGAAAAAAAGACATGGAAGAGAATGAGGGTCCATGCTTTGACTCATCTTTAAACGAATCATATATAGCCACGTGTCTAAAACTATGCAATCTGCCCGCAGGCAATCCCAGCCCAACCCCTTCTCCCTCCCTTATTGCTGCCTGAAAGGATCTACCTTTTCCACGAGGCTCTGTTGCGCTTCACTCTCTCTCTCTCTCTCTCTATCCATCGCCATGACCGAAGCTACTGACCAATCTTCCTCATTGCCGGTAAAAGATCCAATCTTGATCCGTCCCCGTCGCGAGCCCTTCGAACATGGCCTCCTCCCCGTTCCCAAGCTCGTCTTCTCCGACCCCATCCAAACCCTAATCCCTCTCAAGCAAAAGCTTCTTCTGGCTTCCCCTTCCCACCGTCTCAACTCTTCCGCCATTTCCGAATCCCTCCAGATCTCTATTGACCATGCTCGCCTCGTCCTCGACACCCTCGCTTCCGTTCTCCACTCTGACTCCGACCCCCTCGTCAATGCTACTCCCGATGAGGTCGATTCTGTTGGCGTTGATGTCCTTGATCTGCTTCTCTTCTTGTATATTCAGTCTTACAAGAGGCTGCTTCCGAGGTCGCATAAGGATTCCGCTGCTGTTGCCGATGTCTGGCCTTCCACTTCTGCTTTTGATGGCTACTTGTCTGCCCTTTCGCCCTTGCAGGTATTTTTTTTTTAATCTGGATTTATGCTAGTCAGAGGTTTTGGTGGTGTTAATGTGGATCTTGGGGTTGCTGATTGCTGATGCTGATTGGTGGTTGTTATTTTATCTTCGAGA
Organism: Cucurbita ficifolia; assembly: GCA_033971965.1. Lineage (NCBI taxonomy): Eukaryota > Viridiplantae > Streptophyta > Magnoliopsida > Cucurbitales > Cucurbitaceae > Cucurbita > Cucurbita ficifolia. The sequence continues at coordinate 257,784 of CM066964.1, forward strand.
GTTCAATCTTTCGTTCGTTGCGTTTTTGGTAGTTTTTGCTTTGGTGTTGCCTGGCCTTTTGTGAACGAGGACAATTAATTCTATATAATGCCGAAGTAAAATGTCCTGTTGTTGGAATTAATAGCTTCAGCTTAGTGGATTGATAGATTCAATTTTATAAACTCAGAATATGTAGTTTTTCATTTACGAATGACCTGTTTGGTGCTTGGTAGTAACAGTGATTTGTCGGTAGACCGTTCAGAATTGTTTTCTTAACGAACTGCTTTCATTTTTCTCTATTGGCTTAGAATGTCTGTTTTGTTCTTTGGAAGTAGATTTCACTAACTTGTTTACTGAACTATAAATTAAATCACCTGCTTTCAACCATTGATGGTCCATCATGTAGACCTTGTTTCGGTTTTCATGATCCACGGGCTTGTTTTTTTGTTTTGACAATGACACTAATGTTTTCTTGTGATTAATCATTTTCTGGACAGGGCTCTGTTAGTATCATTTGTTTGCCTTGGTTCTGCTGAGTTTTTCTTGTTGACAGTAGTACTTCTGCATTGTAGAAATAGTGCTTCCTCTCTCTTTCCATGCATACGAGCAGGTGTTTAGATGTGCAAGTAACTGAGGAAGTTGATTGTTCACTTTTAGATGCTTTACCATTCAGGTTCATTGTACCTGCACATTTTTGAGAATCATCTCTTTATTTCTGTATGGTAGAAATGTTTATGCTAATCACTTTATTATCTGCGTACTGCTAAAAATAGCTCAAATTTCTTCCATTACACTGCAGCTTGTGCGCAGCAACAGCCGTCGACTTATGCCATCCCAGGCTGATGAAGAGGCTCACCAATTATCATATCTACAAAAGCACTTGCCCAACATTCTCTCTCTCTTGGCAGAGAGTGTGGAGGAGGAAGGCGAGGAATCTTTGGTTAGTATTTTTTGGCTACTATCTTTCGTAAAATCTGTTTGTTACTTTAATGTTTTTCATTTCTTATTTTTTAAAACTAGTAATCAACTATGATGACGGAGGAGAAATTGGAATAATAAATACTGGTGGTTGATAATAGGTTCATTGTAACCCTTTGCAGGCAGTTTATTTCATGTTTAGTTGTTTTAGATTGGTTTCAATTTTTTCGTACAATTTTCCCTTCAATGATTGCAGAAGAGAAACTGTGATGAAGCTTAACTATGTTAACTTCTTATCCTTTTTTAGGTTTTACGATGTAAATATTTTTGTAATTTTCTAGTCTAGTTATCCAGGATTTAGTCAGCGTTTCTAATATGGACTTGTCTTATTTTGCATTTGCCTTATTTTAATTACTTCTTTGTCAGTTTTGTTGTAAATTTTAATTTGAATGTGCTAAAACTTTGATGCACTTCCTTTGTACTTGCAATTTGCTTCCCTGATAGGTGCTAAAGTACTTTCTAGTTGACTCCCAACTGATTTAGACAATGATATATACCACAAGAATTTATACAATATTGGCCTCGTTATTTGCATGCTTGTTAAGTACTGATGTCTCTCTTATATGCTAGTATGAATTTTCTCACAACAAATCCTCGAAGTTTTATTACATTAAAGTGAATTTTTATTTGTTCTTATAATACTTGTTCATTATGGATGGTTTTACTTGAAAATAGTTTACCGTCTTGAACTTTTGTGATAGGATAGAATATTATTAGGATAAGAGTATAGTAGTAATTAGAGCAGAGAGTTGTTAGGGGATTTGTTATCAATAGGGGGAGTAAAGGAGGGCGTTGAGAATTTTTTTGCGAGTGAATTAGGTCTTGGGAGTGATATCAAGAGGGAGGTCCACGTACCTTGAAATACTTGGTTTATCTTGTAAGTTTTCATCCTTATTTCAATATAGTTTGATTCTGTTTTGGTTCCTATCATTTTGCTTTCATTTACAAGTTTCAAAATATCTTATTCTTTGCTAACTGCATGCAATCTTGTAGGTTTTATCTGTTGAAAGATTTGAGCACCTCGGATTTTTGGTTCAATTTGGTGACAAGGGATCTGATGGAATGCAACTGAGCCAACATACTCCATTTTTTGCCAATTCTGATCCTGATATGCCTGCCGTTCCGGTGCCGGCAGCTCAAGTGTTGGACTGGATTTTGCAAAGCATCGCATCTGCTTTAGATAATATTTCAGAGAGAGCTTCTCTTAAAGAAAATGGACCATCTGGTGCATCTGACCCAGATGTTGCTATGGCTGATGTATCCACAAGTTCAGTGAATAGGACTAACACTAGCAGGGGTCCTAGTTATATTGAGGGCATTTCTAAGTCTTCTCTTGTGAAGCAAGCATCTGATCTCAAAGGTTCTTCTGTGAAGGTTTGTCATTGTATTGTTTTATTGCTGCTGTATAATAATAATCTGTTGAAGAATAAGCTTAGTTTCTGTATTGTAAGGTTATCATTTTTATTTTCAAATGAAAGCTTTGATCACTGAATCTGTTATTCTTTTACATTTGAGTGTATGGATTTTGATGTGTTCGACATATAGACTCAGAATCAGGCTAAAATGGGCCATATTATTAGTGAAGGTTTCATATTACTTCGTAGTGCTGTTAGATCTAGGCATTGTACTTGTTCCCACTTGTATCTTCTGACAATTAAACTGATTTCCAAAAATCTCTTAATCATATATGGGAGAGACGTAATTCCAATTGGTATTTGATTGGAATCAAGGTACATATGAAATTCAAAGGAATGAGGCAAATTTCTTTTTGACCCTAGCCTCATGGAGGTGATGTATGACAAAGTAGAATGAAAGATCTTGAAGTTGGCAATGTTAATATTTTTGTTTTTACCCGTGAGTTGTCTCTGGATGTGATTTCATTTGTAAGTTTATCACAATATGTAAGGTACTTCTTTCTTTCATCTATTTCTTTATAAAATCGAGCAACTTTGGTATTTCAATCTGAGTTCTTGTGACAATTTTGTAGCTTACCTAAATGAGGTAGTCAAGTCTCTAGTTTTGTAGATTTGGAGTAATATGCCAATCATCTTTATTTATTTTACCTTTACTGATGACTGAGAATGATTGTTTGACTTGATTTGGCCATGCCTATTTGAGTATAAAATTCAGTTTGATCCAAGAGATTTAAGCTGCTGCTTTTTTTATCTGTTAAGTGATTTGTGAAATCGAGCATTTTTTTAAAATTTTATTTGTGATTACTGGTGCTAACATTATTTTTTAATATTTTATTTGTGGTTACAGGTGCTTAACTGCCATGAATCTGTCATTTACATATTAGCACCTTTGCGATATGCCACAATATATGGATGTTCTGATACTACCATCGTTCTTGGAGCAGTTGGAAAGGTAATAACTAGTAATAATTGCATTTTGCTAATGGATTCTATTTGTTGATTGTGTATGCGTAATATTAGGTGAAGAGTTGTATTTTCGTTTCCATTAGGGTAGTATATTTATTGGTTTGAATTTGATTATGGGGTAGGTGAGTAATATGATTGTGGCATTTAATCTCTATTTCTTGAGTTTCGCGTACCTATTTGTGAGGAAAATGGGAACCCACAAACATCTCCTTGATGGTGGGATATTGTCCATTTTGTGTATAATTCGTCGTGACTTTGTTTTTGGTTCATCTAAAAGGCCTTATACATTGTTGTCCTACTTTTATTCCATGTATCTTTCCCTTCTCTAGTTAATGTGTAATTTTTTGCACTCCCAACACTACTCTCCTCGAATAAAGTGCTACTCAAATGTCTCCTTGAATAGTCATCATTTGTTTAATCTCATCTGGCTACGAGAGTTTGATCTTATGAAAGCTAATGACAAACTCAAACAGAGCACAACCATGGATCTCATTGTGAGATGTACTTGGTGCTGACTACTATTACACTGTGAAATCTCACATCAGTTGGGTACGGAAACTAATCCCTAGTAGCACGTTTTAAAACCTTGAGGGGGAAGCTTGAAAGGAAAAACCCAAAGAGGACAATATCTGGTAGCGGTGGGCTTGGACTGTTACAAATGATATCAGAGCTAGACATCAAGCTTTGTGCCAGCAAGGACGCTGACCCCCAAGGAGGGTAGATTGTGAGATCCCACATTGGTTGAGAGGGGAACAAAACATTCCTTATAAGGGCGTGAAAACATTTCCCTCGTAGATGCACTTTAAAACCTTGAGGGGAAGTTCGAAAGGGAAAGCCCAAAGAGGACAATATCTGCTAGCGGTGACCTTGAGTTGTTACATGCACCATTAATCCCACCCCTCAAACAAAGATATATCCTTCCTAATGTCTATCAAACTTGATTGGACTACTTTTCATCTTTTTACCTCCCAATGTAAACATTGTCAATCTTATTGAATCCAAATGGAGGAATTGTTGTAGGGGCTTGGTCAAGAGTTTACGGGGTAGAAGAAAGGTGGAGCGGGTGTGTCGGGAGGCTTAAGGTGCCTTAGGCGGCATTATATTAATGTGGGATGCCTCAGTTGCCAAGTCTTTGGAAGTGGTTAAAGTGGCCTTTTTAGGGTCAGTTTTTTTTATCAGCTTTCAAGGGTAGAGGAGTGGTTGTTTGGGGTTTATGAGCCTCCCAGACAAAGCGAGAGGAAGGAGTGCTAGGATGAGTTTGGTGGGCTATTTAGCTTACGTGGCTCTTGTTGGTGTGTGGTGTCATGGTCGTACTTTTTCAATCGTGCGGCGTCGTGATGTTGACACACTCACACCAGTCTTGAGGGGAAACCAAGCCCATATTCATTTTTTGCCCGACTTTGTGGTTTTGTCCGACCTTAGGCAAGGTTTGTCCTCGCCCACTAAACACAACTTGTGCGTAACTCAAGCTTGTTCGGCCACACGCCACCTGTGCGTGTATGTTCAATTATCAGAGACCCAACCGACTTGCCTCTACACTAGGCCAAGTCATTCGACTCAACCTTGCATCTACTCGGGGCCAAGGTCTCTCAACGCAACGTTGCATTTCAACATCATCTAGGCAGAAGTTTTTCCATCGTTGGGGCCAAGGGCTCTTGCATAAATCTTACATTTCTCCATCATCATCAATGGGAGACCGAGAGGGAAGATTTATCCCACACGGGGTCTGAGACGAGGAGATCCACTATCCCCTTTTCTCTTCATCGTGGTAATGGACTGCCTCAGTCGCCTATTGACAAAAGCAGAATACGAATGGCAGATAAAAGGTTTTTCAGATTGGTAATGAAGGCTTGAGCATCAACCACCTTCAGTTCACAGATGACACAATCCTCTTTTCTGATTTTGTTGATGCCTCTTCCATAGAAAACATGATTGAGACGGTAAAAACCTTCGAAAGATTCTCTTGGACAAAATATCAATCTCCAAAAAACAGAGATCATGGGCATCAATATTAGCACAGAGATCATTAAAGAATTTGGTAGCATATATGGTTGTAAAAAGGGAGAATGACCGAATGTGTACCTAGGACTACCTCTAAAAGGGAACCACAAATCCTTTTCCTTCTGGAAGATTATTATTGGAAGATTATTATTGAGAAAATAGAATGAAGGTTGTCAACATGGTCATCATGTTATACTTCAAAAGGCGGAAGACTCACCCTAATACAAGCCACACTATCCAACCTCCCTACTGACTACATGTCTCTATTTGAAATGCCACAAAAAGTGGCCGCAGATATAAAAAGACTATTCATAAACTACTTATGGAAAGATGGCGCACAACTTGTTCGTTGAAATATTATAAACCTCCCAACAGAAAAGGGAGGCGTCGGTCTTCTCTCGATAAAGAAGAAGAACACAGCTCTCTTCGCCAAATGGATATGGAGATATCATCATGAAGAAAAGGCCTTATGGAAAAATCTTATAAATGCTAAATATACTCCTACATCAAACAAAAACCATCCCCTTCCATCTTCTACAAAAGGACCTTGGAAGTACATAAGGAAACATCAAAATCTCATCACCAATCGAACTCGCCATAAGGTGGGTAATGGGGGAAGCACATCATTTTGGGCCGACTCATGGATTGAAAACACCACGCTAGCCTTGAAGTATCCACTTTTGTATAGGCTCTCTCATAGCAAAAAAGTCACAATTAAAGAAACGTGGAATGTTGTCAACAAATTTTGGGACTTGAAGCTTGGTAGGAATTTAAAGGATAATGAAGCAACGGAGTGAGCCGAATTAAGCCTTGACCTTGCCCTTGCCCTTGTTGTATTGTCAAACAAAGAAGACTCACTGACTTGGATCCCCAACGCTGACGGGGTCTTTTCTACAAAATCCTTGATGATGGACATGGGGGAAAAAGTAGAAGCAATAAATCCCACGCTATCAAAGACAATATGGAAAGGACATCGACCTATAAAGGTGAAGTTCTTCCTTTGGGAAATAGCGCATAAAGCCATCAGCACAAGTGAAGATCTTCAAAAAAGAATGTCTTACATCACTCTCTCCCCAAATTGGTATCCATTATGCAAGAAAGAAAACGAATCACAAAGTCACTTGTTTATGCAATGCACATACGCTCAGAATTTCTGGACAACAATTCTCAATATATTCGGATGGCATCTCACATTTCCTAGGGAGGTAAAGGATTTTTTGGATATGGCCTTAACGTACCACCCTTTTAAGAACGCAAAATCCCTATTATGGAAAAACCTCATCATAGCTTTCTTTTGGAATCTGTGGAAAGAAAGAAATCAGAGAATATTTACAGAAAAGACACATACCTACACAAAACTTTTCGACAATGTTGTTTACCAAGCTATATCTTGTTGTGAACTGACTAAGATTCTTAATTCCTATAGTTATACCTCCCTCATTGCAAATTGGGAAGGTCTTTTGTAAACACCATGGATTATACATCCCTCTCGTGAATTTAAATTGTCAATGAAATTGTCTCTTATCAAAAAAAAGAAAAAAATTCCCATGACAAAAATAATCCGAGCTGTCCTAAATGTATTCTTTTCTTTTTCAGGCTGTAAGAGTCGAACATTGTGAGCGAGTTCATTTAATAACAGTTGCAAAAAGAGTTTGCATTGCAAATTGTCGAGAGTGTTTGTTCTTTTTGGGGGTAAATCAACGACCGCTGATTGTTGGTGATAATCACAAGTTGCAGGTGAGTTATTATTTAATCATATTCATTAGAAATTTGAATTGCCTTAAATTTTCATGAAATTGGTCATTTTATATCTCATTGCAGGTAGCACCGTATAATACATTTTACTCTCAATTGGGATCCCACATGAGTGAAGTTGGCATCGAGGCAGCTCTGAACAGATGGGACGAACCACTTGCCCTTGGAGTTCTAGATCCTCATGATTCATTATCTCATCCTGCGGGTGTCTCTGATGTACAAACTGAGACTGCTACATGTCTGGATCCTGACCAGTTCACTAATTTTTTGGTAGGCCTTCTATTCTTTTACGGTGAACAAGTTACAGTGCACAGTATTTTTCCTTAATGTTGCATGCAACCATTAGTTAAGAGTTATTTAGTTCTGTTTATCAGTATATTGTGATATAATTAAGTTGTCTAGTGGCTCTTTTATGGATACTTCGGTATGAAAGAAACATGAAGTTGTTTCAATTTCAAGGGTGACTCTTGCCGTTAAGATTTTTAAGATCAAGTCAGACTGTTCCCTTCTGTTGTTTTGAGTGCTCTCTTCATGTTGACTTTTGTAATTATGACTAGATGCAAATTTATACCAATTGGGAGTCCCTTTCATAATCCCTTTGGCTGGTTGAGGATATCTCATCTCTGTCTTGGTATACCCTCTCTCTTTTGATTAATGAATTCGTTTGCCTAGTTTATAGAGTCTGGCACAGCAGTTTCCTATAGGAGTCTCGTGAGTTTCTGCCCCTCTATGGATGGAAAAGATCGTCTTACATTTTTTCTTATGGTGCACTATCTTCTGTTGCAGATCCCGAACTGGGTTTCTGGTGAATTTCCTGGAGCTACGGACTGCAATCCATTCCCATTACCAGATGCTTATTTGGCCTCTCTTGAGAGGAATGTATGTCCATCAAACCGTCCTGATTAGATTTAAGCTTGCATTGGCATGTGCATGTTCTTCAAACAATTGCATTAAGATTTTGTCTTTATTTGATCTCATTTTAGATTTTGTGGGTTTCAATTACTCCGTATAATGGACTTATTATATTTTTTTTTACCCTCAGAAAAAGTCTTTGGGGGAAGTGATGCAAATATTGAGAGAAACCCCACTTGAAGAGAACCGCAAACGAGAATTATCATCTGCACTTCATGTATACTTCAAAGACTGGCTATATGGTAATGATCTTTTCTTTTCTTTGCATGTACTCTACGTATACATCAAAGTCGTGATTGATAATAGTCCATTTTTATTATTTTAATTTAAGAGCCCTATTTTTTACTGCAAAAAAGATCTACTTATCTATGCGCAAGTTAGCATGAAGGTTCATGGATATAAGATGATCAATTACATAGAAAATAAATATGAATTGAGATCAAACGTTTCTTGGAAGTAGCATTTTTTTTTTTTTTATGGATTTATTGAAAAGCTTACAAAGTAATCCATAAATTATACGGGGCTTAAAATTTCAACTTTTGTTAATCTTTAATATAAATAATTACATGAAGAACTGGATGAAGATGACAATGAAGAAGCTTAAAACATAGCTAGGTCTGTCTGGCTAGAATAACCTTCACGATTAATCCAATAGTCCATTCAAAATCTCTAGTTTTCATCCTTATCTTTCATCAACTATGCTAAATTGTCAATAATTTAAGTGGCCAAGATTTCTCCATCTAGACCCTGAATTTCGTTCTTTGAAGCTGGGGAACACCCTTACAGTTGAGATGTTAACATTTGACGGTCCTTTGACATGTTAACTGCAATGATGTTGCTCCCTTTGTCGTTGTAGTCTTCTTGAACGAGCAATCTCTTCATTTCCTTATTCTAGCTTTGATAGTTCATGTTGCTATGTAGATCAAAAGCATAGCCCTTTACCTTTGAAGTTGTATCTCAACATCTAACAACCTTTTGAACAAGGTTTCACACTTAGAGCTACTGTTGACTTTTCACCCCGTTGCATCACTCTAGTCCTTTGTCCTGTGCATTCTTTAGTTGGTAACTGTTTCGTTTGATGTGGAAAAGAGGTTGGGCTAAAAGCATTTGTCCATCCTAAGCCTGTAGTACTATTGAAAAATATTTCGTTTTTGACACTATGCTTTGATATTCAACCAATTGGAAGACTTCCATTGTAGCATTCAGGCTCACAAGCTTGAACATCCTTAATTCCACTCTGGTCTCTCTTCGTCCTATTAAAGAAATTTCTCGACTTCAAAGACAAGAACCTTTAGGTAGGCAGCTGCTAATGTTCTTTATAGCCGAATGTTGTCTCACATTGCTCTCATGATGAAGCGAGAAAAATTACTCAATAGAGTTTCCTCTTGCTTAGATTTAATTGAACGATCAATGCCTGCTTTTGTCACCTCTTTTTGACCCATAAAAAAATCTTGCCATAGCCTCCCTGATCACGCACAAACCTACTGGAGATAATGTTTCTAATTATTTTGCCCAATTGGCCTCGAAGTATTGAACTTGATCATATCCCATCCATAGGGGTTGCTGCCATTGAACAATGGTAGCTTTTTCCTGTGAACCGACCTATTTCTTCCACTTTTCCTACCTCTTTCTTCTTTTACTGGTCGTTGCATCCCCACATTTGCCAATTCCTCGGCCATTAACCTGTTTTTGCGGTAATGGCATTTGCGAGATGCTTGGTTTCCTCGTATTTTGGGTTACTCTTAGGGATTCAGAGATGTTTTCTGTTTGGATCAAATTGAATTCTTCTGCCACTATTCCCAACTTTTTGATTCCATTACTTCTGATCTACTTGCCATCTTGTTTCCATTTGGCATATCAATAGAGAATTTCGGTACCAATTAACAGAATACTATCAGCATGAGTTCTATTGAGCCTATTGTACTATCTGCAGTAAAAGTAAATGGGAGAAAAGTTGTTGAATTGAGTGGGGAGAGGACGGGCCTCAAATTCCTGAGGTTGCATTTAAGATATTGGATAAAGGAGGCGACTAGACTAGCTAGATTATTAGGACAACAGACGTTTATTAATCTAACTTTTTTTACATGGCTTCTCTTTCAACCTGTAATATGTCTTGCCTGTTATTACCGCTCTGCATGATAGTTAAATGGCTTATTTTGGTTGTCTTTTTGTTCCTGCAGCTTCAGGGAACATCCGTCAGCTTTATTGCTTACAAGGTGACTGATTGATTGGGACGGGAAAACGTGGGTTTTACAGTCAAATATGATGGTAAAGGCAGGAAAAGTTTTTTTTTTTTTCCCCATCTGTTTCTATATTAAATTGTCAACTAGTTGTTTCCGCCAATTCCTTTTTGGTACTCTACTTGCTATGAGTAGCTGAGAGCTAACCCTCTGCACGTGGTGGTGGGATCAGAAAAAAAAAAAAAAAAAAAGAGGATTTGATAATCTCAATTGTAATTCTTGTGGGGGAAAAGAAACAAATAATGTCTCTGCATTTGCTAATCTCAGGGCCTTGTGAATTCCACCTTTCCCTTATTGGTTTTCTAACAGTTGAGATTTGCTTGTGGATTGAGTTCATAGTTTTCTTTTTCCTCACAAAATCCAATGATATTGAGTTTGTAATGTAGGTTGATGAAACTGAGAATTTTGCTGAAAGCATGTTTTTTTGTCTGTAATATATATGTGTGTATTGTGAGGGCAGTTTGTCAGTGTTCTGCTTATGTAACAAAGCAACCTTCTTTATTTTCAATATCATTCAGATGAGAAGGCTGAATGGTGTTTGGTTGCTATTTTGGTTATAGGTTTGCAATTTGATGCTTTGGATGAGTTTACAAGCCATGCGAGTTCTCTGTGCAATAAAAAAACAGATATCACGAATCTAGGCGAATTTGATCTATAATTTGCATGGTTGACCTGCTCATTTTTTCTGTGGCTTGTTTTAGTATAAGATGACAGGTAAGGAAGTAATTCTGCAATTGCAATTGAATCATACTAAGGTGAACATTTCTATATGGAGTCTCCTCATGGCATCTAAGAGCTACCGTATTCCTGTCCTATCTATCCTGACTTTCTTGGCATTTCTAGGTGTATTACTAGTTTAGAGTCGGAGTTCTCTCTATTCAATAGATCATTTCCTGCCCGAGCTCGAGCATTAAAGAGAGGTGAGGCAGGACAGGACATCAATAGATAATAGACCAAAGAGTGAAAGCCACTTGGTTGCTTGCTAAATCAAAGAGAGCAGAAGGCACCTCGCCTAACATTATAGGAGGATCTCACTAGGAAAAGGACTTCCCTCCCAGGTATCAGTAAGCAGTTAGTTAATCATATCCCATTTTAGAACTAGAATTTAGATCTATCAGTTTGAGGATGGCATGTAGTTGAAGACAGCAACTTAGTACCAATTTATCCTGTCCAACTGGAGAATCTAATAGACATTACTGTCGAGATTCAACAACAGCTAGGCCACCAAGCCCACTTTGGTTAGCTATTTAGGATTCAATGCATGGGGAAATTTCAAATTCTAATCTCGGTCGAACTAAAGGTACGATTCTTGAATACGAAATTTGTAGAACTTTGGGGGTGAAAGGATTGTAAGGATTGTGCACACGCATTCCATTCCATTCCATTGGTCCTCTCAAACCTTTTAATAGCGAAGAAATTCCTTTTGGTCACTGATGTCAGATTACCCAGGAAAGGAGTTAACCATTCATTGCAGGGATGGATTGTATTGTTCAAGTTCTAAAATTGACATTTAACATAATACTATCTACTTTCCTTACCATGATACCTATGTCTTCTAAAAGTTAACCTACGAAGTAGTTTTAATTGTGATGGGTGCTTGTACTCACATGTTTTCAATACAAAGTTTTAGCAAACTGGAATGAAGCTGCAAATAAAATATATATATATATATATCTATATATATATCATACATATATAACCACAGTCAACTACAATGACAAACTGTTTAGATGACGTTTTATTACTATAAAATGATAGTTTAAAACTTGTATAAAATCGAAAATAGATTGGCATAATTAGAACTCAATACTCGTATAAAATCGATTAGTACAATAATTATCAACTCAATCCAGTACAACCTAAACAAATAGTGCAGCAAAATGATACGATTTCAATACACATTCGATCATTCCATTACATTGATACATGTTTCACCCATTCAACTCGTACTTGGGAGATCTCGTGTAAAAGTATAATGTGTATGTAAGAATAGCAAGAAGAGAAGTGACAAATAAAAGATTAGATCGAGATTTATGAATTACACAAACTTGGAGATTCAAACTTGTGGAAGCTGAAAACTCCACCTCGTGCATAGGAATCATTTCTCAACACTTATACCATTTGATTTTATTCAAGTTTAAATTTATCTTTCAATATAAAAAAATTAATCTACCTAGAGTACCTAGAAAATGGAATTTTTTTTTTTTTTTTTTTTTTGTAAGTACCTAAACATAGGACTAAAATTTGAGTTAGATTAGTTGGATTGTTTTTTAAACAAGGCTTAAAAGAAGAATGGAAATTCTAGTCGGAATATTCATATGACCTAAAAAACTTGATCAATCTCGACTACCTAACCCAACCCAAATGAATCTTTTTCTGGCTTGAATTGAGTTAGTTTTTTGAAAAATCTGAAATTTGAGTGTAAGTTGACAAATTTGGTGGGGTTAGCCCAACCAACCTAAATATAGGGTTACAACCCAACTCTACCCTACTTTATTTAACCATTGCAATCGATATTAGTGATGCACTGTGACATGAATGCTTGATATTTGAGTTTTATGAAATTTTAATTATTAATCTAACGTACTTGGATAAGTATAATTATTTTAATAATTAAAAAAAGAAAAAGAATAACCCGACAAGTCAACCCAACCGAACCCGAAAGTAGAAGATTGAGTTAGACACTCTATTTAGGTTGCTCGAGTCACCAACCCAATCAACTCGAAATTTCGATTTGATCCAAAAATAAAATTCTAAACCAACCCGTATATCACAAAATGGAGCTTTTCCAAAGAGGCCCATAACTAATGTCTTCTTAACAGCCTCATCCATCTCTTGGGTAGATGATTTATTAAATATATAAACATGTATAAACATGAAAGGTAGTTAAGCTATATATTTTAGTTTTGTAAAAGCAAACATATGGATTCAATTAGTCACATTGGAGATCTTTACAAAAAACTATCGAAGTCTTGTGTTTGGATGTTTGATGCTCTAGAATTGAAAGGGACAAACATTAACCAAATTATGTAAATTATGAAAACATCTGATGTAATGGACATTGAAGAAAATGATTTTAACTTAATTATCTTCTAATCAACAAATACCAAGACATACTCTCATAAAGCTACAACACAACAAGAACAGGAACCACGAACTCTCCTCAACTTCAATATCGCACTCGTGTCGATGACACACTGCTTTAAAGCCAAAACTCCCTTATAACAATAAAAGCTCGACAAAATCGGGAACTTGATCATACTCCAGACTTGCGTAACTCGGCAGCTCCGTGCGCAAAATGGCATCTCTCACCAAAAGTACAAGAACCTTTCGCAAAATTATCACATAGCTTTGTTTTATAGTTGCTACCTGAAGGAGCAGGGCCTCCTCCTCCTCCCATCGCACCATGGGGTTTGCCGGGTCCTGACATTGAAACTGTGATAATCAGCTCCCTCACCATTGCACTTGCTTCGTTGATTTGCTCAAAAGTGCCCTCCAGTTCTATGTTCCTGAGACTTGGGTCTGATTCATGGTCCCTGATGGAGAGTTTGGCACCCGTTTGGCGACAAATCTGTTTCGAGTTAATCCCACCCTTGCCAATGATCGCCCCGGCGAGGGATGCATCTATACTAATCTTCGCAGTAGCTGAAGCACCAAAGCTTGCAGCAGGACCTGGTGGTGGCAGGTCCATTCGCCCACCCATACGACCAACCATATGTCCTCCCATACCACGGGGATTGTCGTGAGATGGAGGGGTAGGCCTCCCGAGTTCCCACTCTCCATGGGCAAAGTTACATTTATCACCGAACTTGCAGCCTTCTGCGCTGTTGAACTTGTTGCACATGCGAGTTTTGACTTGGGACGGAGCAGAGGACCCACCGTTGGAGACAGGAGGGGCAGCCATATTTCTAGATGGTTGAGAACCAAGAGGAGCAAGATTCATCATTTGAGCGACAGCATTATAACCACCAGGAACGTAATGCAAAAAGTGGCAGCTTTCACCAAATGGGCAACCAGCAGTGCTGAAATCCAAAAAGATAAATAACACAATTGTAAGATCAACCAAACCTCCGAACCAGAAAACACATCCGAGTGTAGAAAATCCCTCGGAAATTCATAAATCTAAAGATTAGTGTTCACTAGGAGAAATCAAACTCCGCAAAAACCGCATGCATATCTTTTGACATTAAGTAATATCATGTTTTCCTCTTTTTAAATGCCCAAACTCCCCAGAAGTTTTGAAAAATGGCTTTCTTCAGTCTAGAAAGAAACTTTTAGAACGAAACAAATACAACAAAGATCTACTCTACTGAAAAAAGAAACTATAAACAGCCTTTTTGTAAAGTACAGCCCCACTAGAAACGAACTTGCAAATAGATCTTCCTCCCCCTAGAGTTCCTGGAGTTTCTAAAATGACAATCAAAGCACAACTGAAAGAATACTCGAGCTTCCCCACAATAGCAGGTTTTCTCCCCTTTGGGGTCGTAAGTACCAAATCTGTCAACCTACCCCTCCCCATCAAGCCCCAACTCCCTGTTAGTGCTAAAAGGCCCCATCCTTTCTTTCTATCAGAACAGTGTTCTTCCTCACTGTGCTACCAAATTTTTTTTTTTTTTTTATAAAACCAAAATCATTTTTTAAGAATTAGCTCAGAAATTTCCTTGGACAACATGTATAAAAACTATGATCGTTATAAACGAAAATTCACCAAAAGGTCAATGTAAAAGGAATCTGAACTTCGATTATTCTTAAACAGTGGATAGAAGAACAAAAAAAAAGTAATGATGATAATGATAATAAATAATAATACTACTACTAATCTTTATTTTAAAAATTGAAGTAAAAAACCCACCACCACCAACGTTTAAAACTTAAAAGCACAGTTAATTCGTTTCATTTTTAGAAACAGCTTCCAATCAGTCCCAACGAAGGGCTGTTTAGGTTCATTAGACTACATATTACTTTAGAAACTGTTTGCTAAATCAATAGTATAAAACTATTTTCTGTTTTTTTTCATTTAAGAAATATCCCGAAAATATCTTCAATCTTGGATTTTCATTCATTTCTTCCCTAAATTAATTTAAATATACAACATACTTAGATCAAGATAATGATCATATGAACAGTAAATTTAACAAAACCTGAAAGAAACACATGAAAACACTAAAATACTATTTCTAGTTTCTACCGTTATTTATTCTGATGAAAATTTATCCTGCCAAACAGGTTATCCATATTAAAAAAAAAAAAATTATACTTGGCAACAAAAAACTGTTTTTAAACGTTCAACCTAGTATCCTGAGTAGGACCCCGTGTATCATGTATAGAGTTGGCAAGCGTTTAAAGCATATCAAGTAACCAAATCAAATTGTCACACCTCAAAGAGAAGCTAAAGCAAATCAAATAACCCAAACTAAATCTTCACATCTGGATAAAATATTAAACACAATGCAATCAAGAGAGTGAATAGGAGGCTCTTATGGCTGATTATTGCCCTACAAGAAAATCTATTTCAGACATGAGTTGAAATCTTGTGAGAAAGATATGAACACTTAACACTTTTCACGAGATAAGCAGCCAATAAATCTATTGGTAAGTGGTCTAATCCATTCAAGAACTTCAAAACTATAGGCACTTAGTAGATCGCCACAAACAATTAGAAAATCAATTGTTACTGGGACAAGAAAAAATAGAGGCTGGTGTCCTTTTTAAAAGAATAAAGATGCAAAAAATAGAGGCTGGTGTCCTTTTTAAAAGAATAAAGATGCACGCTTACAATTATTTATAGCGGAGAAAAAAGAGAATGAAAGACATGAATTGCCAACAAACACCTCAAACATCGATGGAATACAATGTGGCAAATTGGAACACAGATCACAAAATACTTTTAAGCCTCACCCCCTCCACCCATACTTTCTACCCATATTTTTACAAGCCATCCATATACTGAAGAATTTTAAATAGAGGTACTAAAAATTAAAGCAAACGGCATGCTTTAGTTGCAAAGGCAACAGTTATTATTTATAAAAAAATAAAAATCAATTTACACCTCTAAATTTTAGAGTTGTATCAATTAAAACCTCAAACTAATAATTGTATCAATTAAAACCTATACTTTCAAGTGAATCAATTTAGACCCTTCATTAGGATTCTATTTTAAGACCTTTAATGCTTCTCACACATGTATATGACATTAATAGAGCAGAATCAAATGGATAGTAGCAACTCTCACTATTTATGAGTGGTTCCATCTTTTCTTCTCTCTATTTTTCTTTACATATTAAGAAAGAACTATGTGATAAGTTTTCCTACTATTTTAGCAGACTTTTGGAAGAAGAAGAATTATATTTACCCAACTATGAATTGTTTTGAAATGAAATTAAGTTAAAATTGTTATAACTCATTAATATAGGGTCTAAATTGATTCACTTATGAAAGTTTAGGATTTAAATTTATACAATTAGTACTTTGGAGTTTTATTTGATACAAGCCTCAAAGTTAAGGGGTACAAAATTGCTTTTTTCCCCTATTCTTCTTTTATTAAAAAACAAATTTTGCTTAAAGGTAGATACCGACCATATTTCTCTCTACTCTCTCTCTCTTTCTCTGTTATTATTATTATTATTATTATTATTTTTGGCTGGGGCATTTCTATTACTAAGTGGAGAGATTCACAAGGGAAAGGAAGATAAGTCATCTCTATTCAGATAAGAGATGTGTAGACAAAAAATTAGGGCTCAAAACCTCATTACAAAGATAAATGATGGACGCAAGCTAGTAAAATAGAACTGGACCAAAAGGGAATAATAATCAACCAAAAGTAAAAAGGAAAGAAAAAGGATCAAACTAATTTGTAACCAATGAGAATGAGATTGTATCCCACGTGCAGTGCAAAATATAAATGAAACAGAAAAAGAGAGAGCCTCTGTGTTTTGTAGTAACTGAGCATTATTTTAACTTGCTATAATTCATTAATAAGTTTAGTTTTAAAATCTAATTGACTTGGTTGAAGGCTTAGAGTAATAATTTATACCTGTATTCCCAGTTTTCAGAGGCGCAATTACTCAGCTTTATCTTGTAATTCATGATCAATTAAATTCTTACAACAAGTTTAAATGATTAGGGAGAGATAATATGCAGCTTAAATACTTATTTAGGTAGGTAAGATATGAACCTGAAAAACTTGGTGCATGGCTTCGATTTGCCCCCTACAGTTGATAAGGACTCCAGGTCTGTTGCAAAACATTAATTATTCTTTCTCAGTTACAGTTTGTTAAGATTTTTACTCTAATACTTTAATACATCTTCACACTTAAATTATTTAGGCAACTAAAGCAATTACTAAATAATTTGTAGCTTTCTGTTACTGTAGGGTAACAATCTAAATATATGATTGGTAACTTCAACTGTTTCAGTTGAATTGTGGGGTTACCTAGGTTTATATATACAGTAAGGCCCAACACCAAAACAAAGTTTATTTTGAAACCAAAAAAAAAAAAAAGAAACCCCACCTAGATCCAAATTTCGTCAATGGTAGATGAAGTATTTTAACCCTCCACTCCAAGCCTAACGACTGGCCTAAGGATAAAATAAAATTATTCCGAGAACAATTTTTTTTTTTTTTTTATCCAAAGTGTACTTTTTCCATTGATAAATATGATGCAAACAATTGTTTCCCTCACTCATCGCTCAAAGAAAAAAATATTTCAGCAAATGAACAAGATATTCAGGAATTGTTCTTAAAGTCATAATTCTTGAAATAGATCTTTTCCATATTCAACCCATATTCCCTTCAAAGTGTATATAACTTAGATATGCTGGAAGGCTGAGGAGCTAGTCACCTAATGACAATGTAACTGGCGACCTTGAAGGATGCTGACCAGTACTTCTAAGTTACAACAATCCTAGAGCATTAAAAAGCATGTGCTATTCCATAATAAAAGGCTTGAAAGTTGTAATCAAGAATAAAGAATAAAAAACTCAAGACTTAAACCTGTGCGGGGGTAGGGGCGGATGTAGCCAAGTGGATCAAGGCAGAACATTAAATAAAACAAGAGGGATCAAACTGATTGGAATTTTTTTACGCCAATTTCAAGTTCACAATAAATGGAAAAATTGGATTCAAAGCTGCACTACCAATTTTAGATTCTAGTCCAAGGAGAATAGTTGTACTAAGAGGCACTCAACAAGAGATATTCTTTCCCAACTCTTTGCTTTTCATCAACATTCTCAACATACTACTGGATAAAGCAATAATGATCGATTCTGAGGTGTTAAAAGTGGAGAGAGACCAACCCATGGTCTGTTGAGAATGTTGATGAAAAACAAAGAAGTGATGGAAAACAAGAAAATGGCTCTACGCTTCACCATAATAATACAATTCAATACTGAACCCTACGGACACTTCGCTAAAGGATGACAACGGAGACTAAAACCCTCACATGGTCACAAATCTCACTACCAACAGGCACAATAATAAAAGTCGTCCAATTACTAACCCTCCTATTTCACGACTAGTTATATCTAACCCTTCGTCTCGTAACCTACAAACAAGAACCGTTTTCAATTTTACTTAAAGCAGATACACTTACTAAAGGAGTATTCCAGTTATCCCTAGTTGAAGAAGTATAGTAAAATAACATCGGATCAAACGCATATATACGGGCAGATCACAGAGCTCGAACACGTGGCGCCACTAATTCTTGTGAACAAACTAAAAAATCCGTAGAAACAAATAAGAGACGAACCAGTAAGACAGTAAAAGCGAAAAGTTCCAACTTCAGAAAAGAAACGAATAACAAACAGAAGCCAAAAAAATCTTCCTTCCCCAACAATGAACAAAACAAAGCACTAGCAAAACATAACCGTTCTCTCCTCCCAGCTATAAGCAACCAAATAAAGCATAAACTAGTGGTACAAACGAACGAAACAAAGCATCGAACTACCACTCCAACAAACGGAACAACGAACAAAATACCAAAAACAGAAGGAAAAAAAAAAAAAAAAACGAACCTTGCTTATGCTTCTTAAAGGAACCATTAGAATTGAAGGCAGCTTCAGGCCTCCCTCGCTTGCGCATATCCATTGTAACGAAGTACAGATCGAGATCGAGAAAGTAAATCGAGGAAGAAAGCAACCAGTGGAACAAAGTTGCAGAGATCAGAGAGAACGCAAAAAGAATTGGAAGAAGAAGAAGAAGGTGAAAACCCTAACTGTGGAGTCGGAGAGTTATGGCGGGGAAGGAAATCGAGGTTTCTTAAAAGCTATGGAGAAAATTAGAGAGATGGGGAATTAGCGGAGAAGGGTGGAGCCAGGAAGATATTAATAATTAAATAAAATAAAATAAAATCAAAATAATTGTGGGCGGATTTTGAAATTAATGTTTCAAATTAGCTAATTCTTGCCGTTGGGTTCCGCGCGCTATTAGCTTACGAAAGATTTTAAAAAAAAAAAAAAAAAAAAAAGGCGCAC